>WEIV01022630.1:1165066-1243467 GCA_013390005.1 Calyptomena viridis | reverse complement strand
GGGCGGGGGGCGAAGGGCTTTCCCCGGACACCCCCGTGGCAGCAGCGGCCACCCGGCCGGGAGCCCACAGGTGCCCCATCCCTCCCCAGCCGACCCTCCGTCTGATGCCGGTGCCGAGAGCAGGCGGGCGCGATGCGGGCACTCGTGTCCCGCTGCCCGGGGGCGCCTCGGGAGGGCTCGTCGCACGCGGGTTGCCGAGCACTCGAGGTGTTATTTTTCTGGTTATTCAACGGACGGCACGATCGGTGCGGAACGGCCCCGGTTTCTAATAAGACTGTCCCACTGCGCTGCTGACATTCCCTTTCGTGTCACTGGAATGCGCGGCTCAAAGTGCGGTTGGAAGACAGGAGATGCTCCTGGTGACAGGAGGGTGTTCACCAGTATGAGTGCCCCGCTCGGATTCCCATGGCCAGAACTAATGAACTCTTCCCTGGGAAGTTGCACCTCAGCCTGATTGCAGTGATTGCCCTTTCCCAGGATCTGAAGTAGAGAAGCAGTAGATATGTGTAAGGTGTGTGTGCCTCTGTTAGACACCCTCCCTAATTCCTTGGTCCTCAAACACCTCTGAATCCCAGGTTGTGCCAGGAATGCCGTATTGTATTGATGAGGCTGTGATTCTATGGCTGCACACCCTGAATGTGAAAAGCAAATGCAATATGATCCCTTTCCTCAGGCCGTAGCTGCCTCAGCGATGTTTCTTTAACAGACAATGATCTGCTTAGAAACTGTGTGAAGCCCTCACTTTTTCATTATGTTTTTTTCCTGTGGAGAGTACAGGTATTTTTGCAGTGAGGTCTTTCCTAATCCAGTAAGGGTAGTGGCACCTTAGGTGACTACAGCCTTGCTAGAGGATACACATCTCGGCAGGAGTGAAAGGCATACAAAAGCATTATTCCTTATCTTTCAAAGCTGGCAGAGCACTTGGAGCCGTGCCAGGCACAAAAAAGACACACTGACCCAAAAAAGCTTTCAGTCTAATTCCAGGCTCCTTGACCTCTTTGAAAGGCATGGTTTGGGGTGCAGGAAGAATTTATCAGAGGGTAAGTCACAGGTGAGGAATTTACTAATGGGTCATCTGCTTCTCAGGAGCTGCTTGTGTACATGCCCTGGGATGGTGCCTACTGCACTCACTACTCCAGCTATCCTGCCCACCAGACCCTGTTCATTTCCCTGCACCCTGCGAATGGAGTAGGAAAATGTAGCCAGGAATGGTTGTGGTCAATTAGCAAAGGATGCTGCTTGAATGGATGTGATTAAATCTTTCTTGTGCTGGTGTCAGCATGGAACACCCACGCTGCTGGAGCAGGAGCTGGGTGACACGGGGATGGGGACGCAGATGGTGAACGTTTGCTATGAGCAATATAACAGGAACTGGGTGAAAGCAGGTAGCAGGTTTCTTGTGAGCATGAGCCCTGTCTCCTGACCAGCTCTTGGCAGATGACCTTTGTGTAATGCTCATGCAAAAGCAAAATATCCCTACAAAGGCACACTTGTGTGGTTATAGCTGCAGGATCCGGACGCGTGACTTGGCATTTACATAGGTTCTTAAAATGAGATATTGAAAAAGAGACAAAGTTGAGTAAGATTCCCCAAATCATGAGATTAAAAATAAATCAGAAGGTTATTTTCCTTGTTGCTGATTTCTGAGCATTCAGCCTGATCTGGAACCATGATTTAACCATTTCCCTTCACACAGCAGTACTGGAAATTTGTTGGTCATTTCTAGCAGAAGATGATGTTCCTGTCATATATGCCTTAGAGTGAGATAGAAGCCTGTATAACTCCAAAGCCTTTTTCGGTCATTCTCATCTCTAAAATGACTTGGACTCCCTTGGAGAGCTTCAAGACTACAGCAACCCCCAAAAGCTCTGTGCTGATGTCAGTCCAGATCCCTTTGGGTGGGCCACAGAGGAGTAGTAGTCTGGGAGCAGTCAATAGTACGTGGGATGTGCTTCCTCTCCCTACATCACATTTGCTACAACTGCAGTTTAATGGTTTATCATTCATGCACCAGGACAAAAGTGGAGTGACAGCAGGGCTATGTGGGAGGGAGCAACTGAAGTGTAAAACATGGTGGGGGAAAGAAAGAGTTTTCCAAAGTGCTCTCTTTGCCATTGAACTGGAGAATGCTTGGAGATACGGAGTCCTCCATGTGCCTGGAGATGGATAGTTCAGAACTCAGACATTACCCCTGGTCATGCTGTGGTAGGAGCCTTTTCTTAAAGTTGGTTTTGGTGGGTAGGATTTGCAAGGAAATCCTGGAGCCATGAGCCAGGTGAGTGCACTCAGCCTTGTCCTGCAAGTGGGCAACCTCGTGCTGACAGATGTGTCATCTTTCTGTGACTGTGGTTGTTTGGCACATGTACTAAACACAGATCAGATCCTACACTCCTCAATTTGCTCCACTGCTTTAGCCTCAGTTATCTCATCTGCCAGCTTCTCTAACCCAGGGAAATTTAAGACCATTGGAAAATTGGTGGGCAGAGGAACTGGAGTGTGAGGAGCACTGGTGGAAGTGACAGGGTGGGGCTGCCTTGTTTTCTGAATCCCTTCTTCTCCCAGGAAGTGCTGGACTTGGTTTTACAGCAGGGATGAATCAGGATCTCCTGGGGCAGAGTTTCTCCCTGGGGCCCACTGCAGGCACAGTTATCCTGCTGCTCTGGGGATGTCTGTCCCAGGGCTGGGTGATGTGAGACAGACAACAAGCACTAGCAATATCCTCCCTCCCTCACTTTCTATGCCACTGGCCTTCTCCCTCCACAGAAACACCATTAGCTGTATTTGGAGACGTGCTTTTGCTCAATGGGGAAATGCCAGAATCAAGCATTTCCATTTAAAATTCAGGAAAAAATGTGTTTATTTTCCTTCACTTTGCAGCAGAGTTTCCAGGTGATGCCATTGGGGGAACCTGGCTGCACGGTTTAGTTTCCTGGCTGTATGGGCTGTGAAAGAAATTATTCCAGTGACCTCAGCGAACTTAATTCCAGGTTCCTTAGACAAGTAGCGGGGCCCAAAGATTTACTGCTGATACATCTCTCGAGAGCTACTTTGTGTGCAAAGCTGGAATTCATCTTGAAAAAAACAGTGCTTGCGTGGTATTGAATGATGATGGGAAAGTTACTGATGTCTGTATGTTTTATTTGGCTTTGGAAGTCTTTTGTGCTGAATGGACTCTGGTTAAGGGACTGATATTGTTAACTGGGGAGATGTGTACTGGTGGCAGATGCTAAATGTGCCTTTTCCTGCACGGATGGGAAATGCACCCTGTGCTAATGTGCAAACACCTGTACATGCTCTCTTTGGTGGGGGAAGAGTGGCTGAAGTTGGAAACAGGAAAAAATTAAAAGTACATTCAAACTCCTATGTATTAGAAATGCAAGAAAATAGATTTTCTCTACTCCCACACTGTGGTTGAATCCACAAGAGTGGGTGTTGAGAATCTTATTATGTTTCCTGCAATAGATGTGAATTTATGTATGATGGAGCTGGCTTTTATCGTTCCAAATTTTTGCTTAGTTTGGTGTGATATGAAAATACAGGTTTTTTTGATTGGACATGAAAACATCAGAGCATAACAGGAGGTAACATGTAGGACTTGTTGCCATTTAGTTTGCTTTTGCTTCACCTTTTCTTAGCTAACCTGCCACAGTGTGTTAGCTCTTAAATCTAAATTGGGAGAGATTCCACTTCATGAAACTCCATGGTCCCCAGCACATTTGGACACTCTGGACTTTTTAACCTCCCCTGAACATCCTCCTCCTCACTGGCAGCATGGCTCAGTCCTGGCTCCCATGGACCCTCCTGCTCACTGGAGCTCCCAAAATTGTATTGGAGGATGATGTTCTTGTGAATGTGGGATGCTTAGCTGGCTGCACCTTGTCCTGCCAGCAGTGATGGCCCATGGACAGCAGAAATGAGGTTTTGCTGGTTTTGTGTGTCAGTGAGTGGCTGCAGCTGTGCCGTGCCAGTGGCCTGGGTGCCCCTGCTCATTCACAGGTGGTGTTTCCCCACTGGAGAGATACCCAGGAGTGGGAGGCTCCTGCCCTAGGACTTCAGAGTTCAGCCATGGGGCCAGATTCCAGGTCATTCTGTGCATGCCTGGATGTGATGGTGTCTGATCCCTCTTTGACCACACAGATCAGCTCCTATTGTAGTGATTCAGCTGGTCCCATGAGGACATTCCTCCATGGGACAGGCATGCTGCCTGGATGGTGGTCCACAAACCTGGACTGTACCAATTTAACATTTTCTTCCTATCTTTTTTCCCCCCCAGCATTTTCTTTCATGTTTTTACACTTATCCTCAGTGTATATAAATCTAAGCCTTTTGAAAAGGTCATTCTAGTTTTTCAGAAGTTTTGTTTTTTTTTGCCGTACTGTTTCTTAGCTGAGCACACCCCCAGGTTTAGGTGATGGAGATGCATGTCTGTGCTGAAGCATTGACTGCACATAAGCCCTAGAAGGCCTCAGTGGAGAAGCACAGTCCCCAGGTCAGAAGAGAGGACCATCTGGTGCCATATCCTGCCTCCTACACTGTGTTGGAGCAGGTGCTTGGGAAGAAGTAAAAGAAGGAGCTTGCAAACAGAGTGAGCCTTTCCTTAAAAATCCTTCACAGTCTGACAAAGGATAATTTGTGGAATGTTTGAGCCTGGCGTGGTGACCAACCCAACAAGCCTAGCGATGAACTAATCCCTCTGGGGATTTCAAGCCATGTGCAGGACATGGCTTTGCAGGGGCTGGGTACCTTTGAAACGTTGGCGTGGTGGCTGCTGCTGTGTGTCTGTTCTGTCTGGCTCCAAAGAAGGTGTTTGATGCTGACCTGCCTCCATGAGGGCCACCCAGGTCTGGCTGCCAGCATCACTGGGCTCCTGGCAGCTCCTGGGACAGCCCCACTACCACCTGTAGCCTGGGGACCAGGGTGTGCTGCCAGCACCTGCACCACCCTGTCATCCACAACGCCCACTGTGTTCTAAGGGTGTAGCTCTTCCCACAGCTCTGCCACCCCTTGTCCCCTGTATTGTGCTCATGCTCCTCCTAGGAAACATCAGAGGTGGAAGCCCAGCCACCCTATAGCAGTGAGTTTTGCAAGTGCTTTTGCCAGGTTGAGGATTTACCGAGAAATTTGCATGGCAGACAGAGGTTTGCCATCAGGCTATTGACAGAACTGGCCCAGAAACCCCATCTCTTCCAGAAAAATAGGCTTTTATAAACCTAATCTAATTGCTAATCTTTCCCTCCAGATGAAAATCTGATTTTGACTGGCTGTAGATAGGAAGCAGGTGCCTGCAAGCTGAGCCCAGGGCTCGAGGGAGCAGATGCTCCCATGAGCCCCCAGATGCAGCGAGTTGCGAGCTGTCCCCATGGGCACGGGAGACAAAGGGAGTTGCAGCAGTCAAAGGTATTGAGGCTTTCTGCCATAAATATTTTAATGGGTCTTTTGTGTCGCTTGCTTGGCAAGGGGAATGGCTGCACCACCTGGAATTACAGACTGTTGAATGTGCCAGGTGTTTGTGCAGCAGCAGAAATTGTTGTTTGCACACTGAGATGGCTACAGGAGAATTTGCTCTGTGTGGCTGCCCTGGACAGCACCAGTGCCTTGTCTTTGCAGCAGGTACCCCTGGCAACAAGTGTCTGTGTGTCAGGGCAGGATGCACAATCAGCTGAGTGTGGTTTTGGTGCATAAGAGGGTGTGTGCAGCTCAGAGATGCTGTTAGAAATTACTAATGATGACACATTTAGCTTCTACAGCACAATAGAGTCTCTAAGTTTCTTTTGCAGCTGAACTCAGGTGTGAAGAGAAGATACTTATTTAATGCAGAATGTGCTTTACTGCAGGGTATTCCTCACATGGGGAGAAGGTCCTCACAGTTCTAAATCTGTGGCCAGGATGTTCCCTCGGCTATAAAGGTGTAATTGCAGCATGAGGTTGTTAACTCCCATGTGCTCTGCATGGATGACTTTGGTGGAACTGAGTAGAAATGTCTCTTATTAGCAGGTCCCTCTGCTTTTCTGCCTGTGAATCTTTAGAAGTCCTTGGTGTGAGACCTGTGAGCCATTGTGACCCTGTGCACTGAAAACTCACTTGTAGGGGAAAATGATCTCTGAGTCTGAAGTTCCCAGGGAAGAAGCCACTGAGTCCTGGCTGGTGGACTTCATGGCTGATCCCAAGACCTTCAGTTCTTTGGTGTATCCAGAAACCGGTCCCGTGGTTTACCCAGCTGTCCAGGTCAGTCAGTCCAACACCATCCCATGGTTAGTTCAATGAGTATTTTGGTACCAGTTCTCACACAACTCATACAGACGTAGACACCTGCATCAGCCTGATGGATGGAGGCTGCATGGATCTCTCTTGTTCTTGTCATCAGCATGCTCATGACCCTTTGCTAACACCATATCCTGCTGGCACTTATGCCTGTTGTGTTCACAAATGAGGACATGAAGCTATTTGAGACACAATTTGCTCCCAGTTACCAAAGAGTTTAGTATTAGAGCCAGGAAGCAGCCTCAGGACCCTGGCTGTCAGTCCTGTGCTCAAACCAGGTCCTGTAAATAACTTTTTGGTGAATACAGCAAGCCTTGTTGAGGAGCACAATGTCCCATTCTCTGCCACATGTTCTCTAATGCACGTGCCATTCTGTATCTCCATCAGTCTCATGCCACCTGACTGGTTGCCATCCCCTCCCGGCTGCAGTTCCCACAAATGCTGTGTAAACACCTGCTCTGCCTGTACAGTGTTGTATCCTGCTCCTGAGCAAGTATAGAGCTGGACAGTGAGACAGAAGGGTGGATCTGATCATGTGAATATTGGGATCCTACTTCAGGTGTAAGCATGTTGGGGAAGCTACTGCCTGGAGATGACATAAATGAGGTCTCATAGATCCCCCAAAAGGTGCTGATTGAAGCAGTGTGTGGGCAGTAAGGGCAGCTGCCTGGATGCCTCCATCCTCCTGCCCTGCTCCTTCCCCACAGCCAGGGACAGGCACTTTGTCACTTGTCACTGGCTTTGTGTAGAGTGCATGCAAGCGTGCCATGCACAGTAAGGCTCTTCAAAGACAGTGTAAAATAATACTTTTTTCCCTATTAACTCCCTCTCAACATGGTGTGTGGAGAGGGAGAATTGGATTGGATTGTGTATTGTATTGAATTCAAAATCTTTTGAAGTTGGTCAGTGAGGAAGCAGGGTGAGGCTCAGCCTCTCACTGCCTGGGACACTGCTGTGGTTTAACCCCAGCTGTCAGCTCAGCACCACACAGCCACTTACTCACCCCGATGGGACGAGGGAGAGAACAGGAAGGGTAAAAGAAAACTTGTGTGTTGAGGTAAAGACAGTTTAATAGGTAAAGCAAAAGTCATGCACACGAGCAAAGCAATACAAGGAATTCATTCCTCGTTTTCATGATCAGGCATTTCAGCCATCCACAGGAAAGCAGGGCTCCGTCCTGTGTAACAGTAACTTGGGAAGACAAAATGCCATCACTCTGAACTTTATCCCCTTTCTTCTTCTTCTGCTTTATATGCTGAGCATGACTCTGTACAGTATGGGATATCCCTTGGGTCACTTGGGGTCAGCTGTCCTGGCTGTGTCCCTTCCCAACTCCTTGTGCACGCCCAGCCCACCTGCTGTGAGATGAGGTAAGGAGAAGAAAAGGCCTTAACTCTATTTAAGCCCTGCTCAGTGATAATGAAAACATCCATGAATTAGCAATACTGTCTCCAGCACAAATCTAAAACACAGCCCCACACCAGCTACTTTAAAGAAAATTAATTTTACAGTCAAAACCAGCACAGATGCACACCAAGATGATGGAGACTCAGGAATTCTGCAGCAAAGGACCCTGACTACTGCTGTAGAATGGTTTTCTGTCATTCTTCCTGGAGGAGCTCTTTGGCTTTTACAGCTAATTAAATGTCAAGTTTAACTGTTCCCTTTATCCAAAGTGAGTGCTGTGAGTGATGAGCTGCAGGGTCACTCCTTTAGGGTGTTTGGATGACAATCCAGACTGAGTTGAGAGGATGGATCACAGGCGGTGCATTGGTCTTTCTCCTCATAAATAGGGCTATGTTCTTTGCCCCAATTTTGCAAAGTCGAGCAGCTTCAGCAGGAGAAGCTGGAAGGGCTGCTCTCTGCACTGTGCTGGGTTCATGGTTGGGACACTCTGCTCAAAGGGATTTTGGTTCCCACTCCTGTGCAAGGCAAAGATAGGAATGGCTTAATTCTTGCACCTAGCCTAGTTTGGGCTCCATGGGCTGTTTGGGGAGCTCACACTGACACTGGCCTTGGAGAGGGCTGCCTGTGGCAGCTGGAAGAAGCCCAGCTCATTGAATTTCCCCAGGCTCCAGAGCTTCCTGCAAACACTGTTGGTGTATGTAGGTCTGTGTTACAGGTGTTGATAGCCTCAAAGAACTGCTGGAGGCAAGTGGTCCTTCCTGTGATGGGACAGCCCAAGACAGATGGTGGTTGGTGACCCCAGTTAGCTGAGAAAGTTACCAAGGGACATGGAAATAGGTTACAAATGTACTGATTTGCAGGCTTCCTCAACACCAAATAAATACTGCTTCAGTGACTGTCCGAATGGACAAGCAGCCTAGAACAAGAAGAGAACATGGAGAAGCTCAGTGTGATACTTTGCCCTTTTCATTTGATTTGCTTCAGTTTTGTTTCCTAGACTACAGCAGGAACCCCCACATGAAAAGCTGCTATTCTTCATTCACAACAAAGCCATCTCCAAATGGATTTTACAGCAGCAAACAATATTTTGCCAGTGTGGCGAGTGTAAGGCGCTGTTACATCAGCTTGGCAGATGTGTTACACAGCTGCCATCTGCAGATGCTGCAGGCCTTCAAAGTTTGGAAAAGGAAAGGAAACAATAGTTGCTAAAGACCAAAGCACTTCAGAATTTAATTGAGTGTTACAAGAGGAATTTGGACTCGGACAGTAGCTGTCATCTCTCTCAGTGTCACTGCAGACCTCCACTGTACCCAAAAGTCCTTCCATGCTTGAATCGCCTCAAAAGGGGAGATCACTGACAAGGAGAATCATTCTTACAACTGCAGTCTGTGCAATGTCCTTCCTGTGGAAGAGACCCTTGGACAGTGTAAACAAAGTGATGGGGACACAACAGATTCAGCAGGGCTTCTTGCTGAGCCACATTTATTTTTCTTGATGGAGTAGAAAGCTCTGAATTCCCCCTTTGTCTTTTCCCTGCTTGGCTTCATGCATCCTCCGAAACTCTGTGTCATGGCAACGATCTCCCCCGTAGAAGAGTCTCTGAATATAATAATTGCAGCAGCATTTTATAAATGCCCAATTTAGGACCCATGTAAAAATGATACTACACTGTTATGACAATTTACTCATCCAGATGCTGCTGGTTTTTAGTAAGACCCTAAAACCTGAGGTCATAGCAGCTGTGTGAGGACAGCAATGTAGTTTATTTACTCTTATATGCTGAAACATGAGGAGTTCAGGCTTGACTTTGTAACAGCTGATCTAACAAAGCCTCTTTTGGCTTTGAAAGAAACAAGTAGACTTCCATGAAACCTTAACTTCCTCTGTCTTGTGCCAATCGAGGTACAGGCTGGCTGTGCTGTTCATAGCCAGCACTGAGCAGTATCCTGGGGTCTTTTCTGTACTGTCCCAGGAGTGTCCTTTAAAGAAGAAAACCCCAGTTCACTCAAGAACAGTGACCGAAGCCTTGTTTGAGAGGTAGATATCTTTGATACCTCACTGACTTTCACTGCCATTTTTCCAGAGATTAATATTTGAGGACAAAGGTCATGCTTCTGTACAGGATTTATTGCAGCATCCAACTGATGTGCCTCAGGCACAGCAACACACTTGTGAATTTGATGCCAGTACTTGATTTTCCCTAGTGTTTGCCCAGGAGGCTGAGCCTGGTGGCCAACACAGAGTGAGAGCCAAGGATGAGTTGGCCAAGGAGCGGCTCTAGTTGTACCACAATCAGGCTGTTGTTGTGCCTTGACCTTGTCAAAGGGCAGCCATCCTGCTTCTCTGTCAACTGTTGGATTATCCTACCCCACAGGAAATGGGGAGGGTTTGTAAGGGAATCACTCCCCAAGCCTTCACTGCCTGCAGTAAAGTACTCTCCCCTACTTATTCCTTGAAAGAGTTATTTTGGTTGTTCAACTTGGCACTGCTCAGAAGGACCTGATTTTCTGCAGGTGTTGGAGAAAGCCAGGGGTAGGCAGAGAGAACTTTGGTGACAAACTTCACCCTTCCTGCAAACACAGACAGGCTGCTGAGCAGCCCCACACTGATTTGTGGCAAATATGTGTGCACAGTGTGGGCTTCTGTAATTCCAAATACACTTATGTTTAATATAATCTACTTTGTATATTGGAGCTCTTTAAGTTATTAAATGTGAATTTTATCAGTATGAAACTATTGACTTTGTAAAAAAATCAACGAATGGAGAAGAAATTTGTTGCTGCTGCTTGTCCTCATGTTGGGTGAAGCAGTTGAATGAGAGACAAATATTTGAAATATCTTTGCAAGACAAACTTCCTTCTCACTGAGACCAGTTCTAGGGTTTGTTAAAATCAGGAATGTTTCTGTAGATGCCAGTGGGACCGAGGTCTGATCCTTAACAAACAAAAATCACATTTTTATCTACAAGAAGGAAAACCAGCAGTGTGTGCATAGAGGAGCAGAGAGTAGTAGCCTGTGGCTGGAGGGGGCTGGGAGAGGCAGAAGGCCCCCCACCTTCTGCACATCTGGGCTGCTGTGCTGCAGCACTGTACAGTCCAGTAAAGGCCTGAAAAATCTTTAGATAAAGTAGAAGTGACCAGAAAGCTTTTGGGAAAAGGAAAATAGAATAAATATTGATTATGCTGGAGTATGCTGAAGTATGCAGCATGTCTGATTTAAAACAGCCAGAAGATTATATTCCCTAGGACCAACTCTGTGAAATAATTACTGTTTAAAATTTGATTATCAGAAAGCCCGAGGACTTTAATCTGTATAGATGTCCTTTAGAACATTTATTTGCAGGAACAAGGGTGTTTAATTTTTCGCTATCATTCCATATATAGATAATCCAGAAAAATGTCTACCAGCTATAAGCTCCTCATGTGTTTAGTCAGTCTGGTCTTTGTTTGCTTCTCCCAGGGAATGGTAAAGTTGTGTATGTTGTACCGATGTGCTTCATTGCCACTGAAATTATCACGGTGCTAAATATGGTATTAAAACAGCCTCTCCCATTATGTAGTTAAAAAGAAATCTAATGACTGAACATAAAAACAACAACTTCTCCAGTGCCTATGGCCCCATGCCAGGTGAAGACACGATTTCAGAAGCTTATTTGTTCAAAATTAAAGACTGTAACAGTCTAAAAGCCAAACCTTGTTCCCAGTGCAGCAGTCTTGGATGCTGCTGTTCCCAGCGGAAACCTCAGCATTGACAGGGCCAGGAAGCACTGAGGGACTTTTTAAGCCCTGTTTGTAAACTAGGGGAGTAAAACTAGGAACTCCAAAATACAAAAATTACATTGGAAATGACCCTTTGAGGGTTGAGGGGAGAACACTCCAGCTCATGGTCACTGCTGCCTTGGTACCTTTACTAGAATATATTTGTTGCTGACTTGTTGCTGTTACAGTTATTAGAAACATTGCTTTCTATAAGATCCATGTATCCTTTGTTACAAAATTTCATGTATAATTTAGGGAAGCTGCATTTGATTCAAGTTCCACCTTGGATTAACACATTGATAGGTGTGTTTGCTTTGGATTTGTCCTTTCTTTTTAACTGCTGCTTTTCCCTTTTTCCAGAAACCACAATACCCATCTGTGCAAAGGACATCAGTGATGATCTGATGAAAGAGTTTGCTTTTCTGTCTGGTGAGTACCAAGAACTTCTTCAGGGTCTCTCTCTCTCTCTGTGGTAATTAAATACTCCAGACAAACCTGCGCTATTTGGCAAAATGATACTTGACAGGGGATATTACCCATTAGGTAGTATCCAGTGCCACTAGAAATGTTGTTAATAAAACATTGAGACAGTTTTTAAGTGCAGATCAGGTTTCTGTCTTGTGCTGTACTGTAAAATACTCTTACCTCCCAACACTCAATACATTAACAAGTGTTTTACTTTGAAGTGCATTTCTATGAGTTCCAGATCAGTGTGCTGATTTGTCCTTGTATTTCTGACTTCTTGTGCTGTCCCATGTAAAGTATGCTCAGTAAATAAAGGAAATATCTGATACCTAACACTTTTGTTTCTACCATGTGCCCATGTGTGTTATGGTTGGACTGGGACACAGGATTTCTCTTCGGTTTGCTATTCAAGTGATGTAAAAAACCTCTATAACAATGGCAGTGTGTTTTCTAATGTGAATGGTGGACCTGGGCTTTGCTGCTGGCCCTCCTTGAAAGCACATCCAGGGAAGTATTCTTGTCTTTATTCCAGGTGGTCGAGGGAAGGACAAGGCTTGGATTATCACCCTCCCTGACAATGCTCACTTCAATGAGGTTCCTGAGGAGATTGTATCTAAAGTCTTAACGTACCTGACATCAGTCCCAAGGTATGAGACTCCCTTCCATCTCTTGCCTGTGATGGGCAGAGGTGTGAGTCCTGCCTGGGTCAGGCAGGAGAACTCAGAGTAAGGCCACATGTGGGATTGGGGGCCATCTTTAGCTCTCAGAGCAAGGAAGAGGGAAAAGTTAAATGATGAGAGCCCTTGCAGTGTCCAGGTGTGGTATTTAATGTGCCAGTAATTGCAGAGTAAGAAGTGGACATCATCCCCATGGCCTGTCAGATGGAATGCATCACATATTTAGTTTATTAAGTTTCTAATTAACAGCAAGCTTTCCTCAAGCTTTGGCATGTGTCACCAGTTAAATATGCCATGCCAATGCAAAGTAATATTTTGACGTGTACAAATAGAGAGTCATTACTGTGGAAAAAGAGAAATGAAACCAGAGGAAGAGACTAATTACAGGAGCAAACCATTTGGGGTCCCCGTGACAGGCGATGGCTCAGCAGCTCCCATTACCAGCCTGTGTCTCAGGGTTAAGGTGCTGACAGTCTGCCTGTGCTTCTTGCAGGGCTGTATACTTAGATTAATAGCCCTCCTATTTCTTACTGCTGAGCCTGGTGACTCAGTTACCTGGAATGCTTAATTTTCTTGAATAATGCCTGTTTTGGCAAATTTCTTCCTGCAGAGAGAGCAGGTTGACAGCAGCTAGGTGGGAGCTTTCCATCAGTGGCTGCCTTGGAAGAAGTGTGGAGCATTTACCCACCTCAGTGTGGAAAAACAAAGAGCATCTGGTTCCTCTGTCCTCTTTTTGATGGACTCTGAGGTTTTGTGGGCTCATGAGCTGCAGAGCACTGTCCCAGCAGGGACAGGACCCTGCCATGGTGTGTGCCAGCCAGAGGGGTTTCTCCTTTGTCCTGTGCAGGCAGCCCATGTCTGTGCATCTGCACTTCCCATCTCTGCCTGGTTTCTCCAGGGCTTCTTTTTCCATATTACTGTAAACATCCTGGCATTAGCATGATGAGCAGTCTTGCTGTCCCTGTAATAGGTCAAACTCAATCAAGAAACTAATGAGAGCTCTGAGCTTGCTGGTGATTCAAACATGTTCAGCATGTTTTAGTAAAACCACTTTAATCATCCTTCTCTGCTCCTCCTACCACCATAACAGGCTGCCCCAAAACCTGGCCATCTAAACACAGGGTCAGCCTGAATTGGTCAGGCAGGTGGGCTAAATGATCACTGTAGGAGTATTCCTACTGAAATACTCTTGTTGTATTGTATTGTATTGTATTCTATTCTATTCTAATCTATTCTGTTCTGTTCTATTCTTTTACTATCCAGTTTTTTCGTATTTAGACAAGCTCTGCATATTTTACTTAGCTTGGGAAGTGAGGTACAACGTGGTTTGGAGTTGTGACTGGTAACATAGAGTAGTGACAGAGTGAAGGGTGCAGTTGGCTATAAATACTCCTGAATTTAAATATTAGGCAGGTCGTGATGGCGTGCTCTGATTCCACCAGCAGCAAGGAATCTCTCAGTCCTGTGCTAAATCTCACAGCTGCAGACTCCAGGATCCAATTTCAAGTCCTCCTGCAAAACATCCAGGGTCTTTATTTTTAGTCTTGTGCATCCTGCAATACATACAAACTTAAGGATAAGTTTAAAAAAAAAAATGACAAGAAGCACCCAGGGAGAAATAATCCTTGCCCTGGTTACCTGTCTCCATCTTTCTGCTTTCTGGTGGATGCAAATGTACACCCCTCACAGCCTTGGTAGAAAGCATTGATTTTTTTCTTTTGTCAGTCTAAAAGGTACATCTCAGGCAAGGAAATCTGATAAACCTGCAAGGCCTGGGTTGCAAATAGTCACAGACTTGCTCCACTGGCCCCAGAATAAATTAAAAATTTCCCACAGTAGGTTTCAAGGCTGTTAGGCTGCTGGGAACTTTCTTCTTTGTTTCTGTAAGGGAAATGATAAATGTAAATTAGCATGCTCAGAGGCTACTCTCTGAATATAACCTTGCCCTGGGTAAGTGGCTTACTTTGGCATATTTTTTTTAACTGGGAGTGCACAGTCTGGCTGCCTTTTCTGAATTACTTGGATTATAGTTTTTTTCTTCAAGTTTTGTTATGGTGACAGCAGTGCTCTGTAACCCTGTTTTAATTTTTTATTTTTTAATTGGGAAATGCCATGGGGAGTTGGGAAATTGTTTCTGTGCTGCAAAATCAAAGTGTTTTACTTTTGCCTCAAACAAAAGGATCCTTCTCCCACCCACCTGGGTCATTTAGCTCATGTGAACAGAACCAGCAGAAATAAGCAGAATCATCTCATGTTGCCAAAACTATTCTAGCTAATAAAGGTTTTGGCTGAAAAGTTAGGTTCACAATGTATAACCTCAGACTTTCTGACATGCAGAAATTCTGTGTATGACCCATGTGTAAAATTTGATAATCATTTTCTCTGCAGTTTTCTGCTACACCTCAAAGGCACTGAATAAATTTACATGAAACCTTTGCACTTTGAGTGGGACATTACAAGTGCATAGGATAGCCTCATGGGACAGCTTGGGTCCTAGGTGCCTCTACAAGTCTTCAGTCAACTATTATTAGAAGCTAAAGGGAATTTAATTTTTTATTCCTCTGAGCACAACTGCTGATTCCTTTAAAATGTGTTTGTCAGAGTTGTAGCTGTCACAGACCAGAGCAGCAAGTTGTGCATTCAATGAAAGCTCCTGCACTGGCTTCAAGTGTCTTTTTTTTTCCCTGTAGTGAAGTTGCCAAGTATTGTCTGCCATGTGATACTTCTGAGTAATCCACCATGTGTTTTCCCTTGCCAAACACAGGAATTAATGAAGACAATGTTTGCAGGAGGCTGCTTGCACAGGGCTGTGCCCAGTGCAGATACCTGACCCACCTCTGGGGAGCCAGCACGTGTACTGGGAGCCTCTCCCCAGCACTGAGGCACCTGGATAGGGTGGTGTGGGACATGGGTATCCTGTTTCAGCATCCCCAAGATAAATATTGTAAATATTACCCAAGTATCCTGTAAATAAACTCACACTGAAGGACTTGGTTACAAGCTAGCATACCCTTACCTATGTGCAAATTGATTCCAGTTTGTAACTTGGGCTGCCTGGGAGAGTGTATTGTCACAGCTGGAGCCTGGTTGAGCTGTTCGCAGATAACCTGGGAAAGAAATATTTGAATTACAGGCAGGAGCTCAGCCAGGCATTTCACCCCTCGCCAGACTGGGCCCCCCCCCAGTACAGCTGCCTCCCTTGGTAAGACTCGGGATTTCAAAGCAACTCAAAGGATTTGGGTGTCAAAAGGGATGTCAGGAAGCCTGTGCTTGCCAGAGTGTGTTGGAAAGTGCCTCCAAGCAATCACTGCCTCCCCAGTGGGACTGCAGCAGGTGCCAGGGAAGTCACGACAGCCTGTTTCAGCACCAGCTCCCCTTTTCCCTCTGCCAGGCTGGCACCGCCCTTCCCTGGCTACTCATCACCTCTGTTGTCTTGTGCCAAAACAAGCCAGGAGTCATTGCTTCGTTGCTGTAACCTGGACAAGCAGGAAGTTCCCTTGGGGGGAAGAGCTGGGCAGCCAAGGGAGTTCTGTGGCATCAGCTGGGAGAGGCTGCTGGCAACTCCAGAGCTGCTGGGCAGGAACACAGCTGCCTCTGGCCTCTGCAGGGTCCTTCTCAGGACCAGTTTGGGTTTCAAGAGCAACCTGTTATCTCCAGCAATCTGTCTGCACCTCCCACACAATTCAATGTGATGCTTAACCCTGGGCTACCACAGTCACAGAATAACAGAAAGTCTGGAGTGGGAAGTGTGCTCTGGAGATCATAAAAGGGCTTGAGTTGGAAAGCACCTTAAAGATCATCTGGTCCAACCCCCCAGCTAAAGCAGATTCACCCGGAGCACGTTGCACTGGAATATCTAGAGATATTCAAAGCCCCAGGTGAGTTTCCAATATCTCCAGAGAACATTTCACAACCTCTTTGGGCAGCTTGTTCCAGTGCACTGCCATCCTCAGAATGGCATCCTCATATTCAGACGGATTTCCCTGTGTTTCAGTTTGTGTCTGTTGCCCCTTGTCCTGTTGCTGAGCACCACTGGAAGGAGTCTGGCAGGAAAAATTATTTCAAAGGGAATTTAAGACACTGTGGAAATGTCAAAATGTGGTTTGCATTCCATGTTCTCGGGTTTGGGGTTTTGCAGGGGGAACAGAGTCACATTTCCTCAAAATATTATCTGGTTATTGATATTTTCTTATCTCACAGTCAACATGAGTCTGACACCAAATTTATCCTAATCCTGGATAGAAGATTGGACACATGGACATCAGTCAAAATGACTCTCCAAAAAATAGCAGTAAGTCTTCTTTGATGTTAATTTCTTTTAATGTACTAAGTCACTGTGCCCATTATGTATTTCTTTCATAAAACACTGGGAACCAAGATCAATGATGCTCCTGCATTCTCTCCAGGTAGTATTTTATTTTATGGCCCTGTAATTAATTTGAGTGCATAAATGAGCTGTTTGAGTATTAATTTGCTTGTTTGATTCATTTGCTTGGTTTTGTACTTTTTTGCAGTGGTTGAAATGTGTTTTGTGCCACGTTCTATGCTTTTGATGGATGAAAAATTTGGCTTCATATACATTCTTTTTAGACACTGGTTATTAGTGAGACGATTTTACCTAATTGTTGGTGACTGAAATTTTTATGTTCTTTAAACAAGCTTCACAAGCATTTGTATGTGGACATGGGTGGAAAAATCGATTTTAAATGTGTATGTATTTATTCATTTGTTTTAAATAATCTAGTACACATCAGTACATGTGTTCTACATCATGTAGCACATATCTTGTCTGAGCATTATCTCAGAAGTATGGTTTTTGCAACTCAGCATTGCATTGTGTCATATGGAATCAGAGCTTGCATTTACAGTGGGGCATGCAGGTGTTGAAAAGTCATGTTAATAGATGAATGGATAGGTAAAGCTAATTGATAAATCCTTTCCCAATCAGACCGTGCCAATGTGGTTAAATCAATGAAAATAATCTGGATGTGTTATTATTGCCTTTGTTTCTGCCTGTAATGATTGAACAGCTAAAGGCATTGATCCATCTGATAGAAATGAAGTAAATGGTATGTTCTGAGAAAGAAAAGACTTACCTGGTTCTGGTTAGATCTCATAAAGTTAGATCTTACAGTATTCCAGATAGTTAATACTGGTACAGCTGAATTTGGTGTTAAAAATGTCTGGCTTTGATGACATTTTGCTGGTCAGCAAAGAAGAGGAAGAAAGTGTTCCCTTTTTGCAGTGTGCATAAGATACTGCTGATAGTATTTTGGGTTCTAATTTTTATGAGTGTTATAAACTGAATTTCCAACTGTAGTTACCATACCATTAGAGAAGAAGCAGTATTTAGAAAGTAGTTCTTTAAAGTGATCATCAAAATTCAGTTCTGCTGCCAGCGTTTGAACAGGTGCTAGAGCATCCTTTAAGGATGATGTAGTTGCTTTGCATAGTTTGCAAGTTTCAAATGTGAAAAAATCCTGTCCTAATTTGTAGCTTCTACAGAAGTATCATTCATTTTGTGTTTAATAAGTACATTTAATTATTGCGTGACCTTTGAGCACACACCCTATTTGTGTGCACTGTGTGTCCCTATGGAGAAGTGACTTTACCCACAATATGAGGGCTGTCCTTTTAAAAAACAGGGAGGTGTTTCGTGCAAAGAGAGATCAGAAGCAGGAAACCTGTGTCCACTAAATCTTCAGACTTGGGAATCTTGCCTTAAAAACAGGGTCTGGCCCTAAAGGGCTTTCTCTGTGTCCAGGAGGCATCTGGACTTGCCTTTGTGCAGCTAAAGCAAAAAATTAAATCTTGAATTCTTTTGAATCATAAACCATAAGCCATGCTGCAATAAGAGAAATCTTTTTTCTGATCTTTGTATAATTTTGGAATAAAGGAGTGCAAAGAAGCTGAATTTGAAATACAGAGGGTGTCCTATTTTTTTAGCATATGTATATGCAATTGCAGCTCTGAGGTTGTACATCTGATCCAGAAAAGATTTCTATCAAACTGTACAGATTTTTGATTTAACTCTTTGTGTGTGTCTCTAATTGCATGGGCAGACCAGGCTCATGCTGGTGCTCCTGGCTTTGGGAAGCGTTGCCCTACTACCGGGGTCAAGACTCAGGTTTTGGCCAGAGCATCTTTCCTTAGTTTCCCCACAAAATACTAAACGTACCTTGAAAACGTACCTTGGAGATAATGGCAGGGGGGAAAGGCAAGGGTGTAAGCTCTAAACTGAAAGCCCAATCCTCGAAGGAAAGAGCTGGCCGCGTCTGCAGGATGATTTTTGGCATTCCACCTTAAAAGCAAACCCGGCGCTGGGGAGGAGAGCCGGGCTGCCAGCCGGGAGCCGGGTGCCGGCAGGGCTGCTTGCTGCCTGTACCGCTGCCTGCCCGTCCCCCTGGCAGCGAGGCGAGCTCGGGGAGCTCCCATCCCTTGCCCATCCCGATCATCCCCATCCNGGCCGGCCGGGATGCGGTAAGGCTCCGGGCCCGGCGTGCTGCAGCGCCCAAGGACGGGGGGGGCCACACCGCGGCGGCCAGGGATCTCTTTGGACCGGGGGGAGGATGGAGGGAGCGGGAATATTGACCGGAGCGATTGGAATCGAGCGGAGCGGGGGGAATTTTAGCAGCATCTTCCGTTCGGAAGCAGCCGGGCGCTGGGTACCGCTGCCCCGCAGTGCTGCTCCCGGTGCCCTCCAGCCGTGGGGAAAGGCTCTATCATTGCTCTTGCAGGAAGGGAAAGCCTCTGGCAGGGAGGGGGCCTTGAGTGGGATGTGTGTCCCCGCGATGCTGACAGCCTCTTTGGGGGGTTAATTATGCAGCTGACTGAGATAAAGGTGCAGAGCGCTCGGGAGTTTCATTCTGGCTCTGGGGGAAGTTGAAGGCTCAAATTAGCAATACCTGGCATTTTGTTGCATGACTTTTCCTTTAAGGGACAGCAGAAAGTCATTAACTTCAGCACCTGTATAAGGACCAGTGGCCTCAATCTCCAGTGCTCAGAAGCAAACTTACTGGCAGATGCTACTTTTTTTTATGTTTATTGATTACCAACCTCATGGATGCCCCAGTGACCTGCAGGGAAGAATATTCTCTGAAAACTGAATTCCTAACATTTGGGGAAAAAGTCATACTAAATGTGTCAGGATGAGATATTCACTGAAGAGGCAAAAACTGTGATGCTTTGAATGCATGTTCTTTCTTGTGCTTTATTAGCCCAGTTTGTCCCTATTGATTAAATTAGGGCTCTCTGTGTGCTTATAGTTAAGTGTGCATTTAAAAAGTTGATGAACTGGGGCCTTAAGGTGCACGTATCTGTGTCCTCAGAAGAGGAAGGATATTGTGAGCATGGGCTTTGGTCAGTGAGATGGTTAACAGTAGGGAAATGTTGCCAACTGCTTGACTTAGTGGAATTGCACTGGTAGTTTTCTCCCTTTCCTGATTTGCTGCAGATGAGTAGCAGAGGACAAAGGCTTCAGAAGGTTCTTTAGGTGTTCTGTTACATAAGCTCAAGTTTATCAAATGCACAAGATTCTTTGCAGTGTTATAAATTGTAAGATAAAGTATAAGGCAAGATTAAGGACCCTTTTATCTTTGCTTTCTTGAATATATTGTGAGAAAGGGTTTTTTGCAGCAGTACCTTCAGTAGCATTAGAATTCAGTTTGCAGGAAACTTATCTACACTTCAGTCCTGAGAAAAACTAGAATTGTAACAATGATTAAAAAAATATAGTCCCTCCAGGAATGTTACAGCTGAGGAATTTTTGCTCGATGGGGTTTTTTTTTTAACATTTCATCATTTCCCCTAAGTCTCAAAGAGGTGATAGGACATGACTTGATGTGCCTGTCTTTCTGCAATCTTATTTTTTGGTTAGTTCATTTTTTCCATGTTTGAAATGCATTAAGTATCATTTGCAAGCTGTGTTTCTTGTTTTGTAGCTACTCATAACTACTGACCTTGATCCTATATATAAAAATCAGCTGAAAAATCCCCAAATGCTTTCTAAAGTGAATGGAAATCAAGTCACCTGTCCTGGAGACCCAGGTGGAAGGTGTTGGCATCCTGCATTTATGAAGCCAAAGGTGTCCAAGGGCATCTTTTCTCTCAGACAGGTGTTTCACACCTTTTTGCCGTTGCAGTGTAGTTTTGGCAGACAGCTCTGCTTGCAACCTGGTCGCTGGTCCATCTTCCTCGAGCTGTGGGTTTACTGCCCAAGGGCTCATAGGAGAAGACACTCAAAGAGTGCAGGTTTCCACTGGGGGATATGGTTTGGAGACCCATGCCCTACCTCCAGAGAATTCATTGAGTGCCCAAAGGGTGCATGTTAAAAAGGCCTTGAAGGAGTAGAAGACAGCAAAGCTTGATGTGCTGAACAGGGGATAAGGGAGATGATAAGACCAAGGGAGGATGAATTTCTGACTGCTTGTTCTTTTCAAAGATATTCCTCATGCATCCTTCAGGAAGGGATCAAGGTAGGAGTCTAAAGTTCATAGACCTGAACACACTGTTGTGTTTCTGAGCTGGAAACAGCAACTTTCCCAAAGCTTTGTGGAACTTCACCATTGGATTCACATACAATGAACTTACAACCATGCAGAAGGACACAAAATTGTGTCCTCTGAAATTCTTGAAAACATTGTAAGATGATTACTCTCACAAAGCTTTGGTGCAAGTCAGTTTGATCCCTTAATGGCAGGGGTGCAGGGCCCATCTTGGAGCCACAGCATCCTATCCTTTGAGGTCTGCAGTTTGTGGTGGCTCCTTGGTGAGATCTTTGAAACCTTATTGGGGGATTCTACTGTTGTCCTATCTGCCCACTGGGAAATTATGAGGATGTAAAGTGAGGCAAACACAGACATAAGGATGGACATGAGGGAATAACACAATGTACTCACAGCTCTGCAGGGACAGGCACAACATGGCAATGAATGCAGACTAACAGGTCTTTTCATGGGATGTCCTGGTGCCATGGAATGAGCAGAGCATGAAAGTGTCAAGGACTAGCCAGATCAGCCAACAGAAAAGAGTAATAGGATCATTTACCAGGTTGAATGGAGAGCCAGCAGAGTGAGGTTGGAGAGGCAGCCAGCTTCTCTGGGACATGCTGGAGGATGAGTGTTGAGCTTGCCAGAGACTTTCCAGTGAAATATTAGACATTTTGAATGAACTGAGAATGCACAGCATTGTCTACAAATCTGTGCCAGTTGTGGTGGTGCTTTCCTCACTGAAGGTTGCTGCATCTCTGACAGAGATTCTTCTCAAACTTCTCCAACATCTCTGAGATATCCAGTAGTCTATGGATGATTTTCTTTCTAGTAATACGGGAAGATCAAGACAAAAATCCTGAGCTGCATCTCTTAGCTGGGCTCTTGGAGGGCTTGCTTGGGGTTGCCTTGCAGGAGAGATGAGCTTCCTTGTAGAGGTAATTAAACAGGCATTGAAGCAGGGAGCTGAACCTGGATCTCCTGCAGCCTCTCGGCCACACTTCCTTGGGCAAGCTCTGTCTCAGAGCTGCAAAGGTCTGGTGACTCCATGGCCAGGTTGAGACCTTTGGCCCATCAACAGGTGTCATGGGGATGGAAGTTGGTTCTTTGAGTCTCCCATGGCTGTAGCCATCCCTGTATGCCTGGGGACAGCAGACCTTTTGGAGATGTTATGTGCACAGCACCCAGGGCCTGAAGCCAGCACAAATGTCTCTGTTGTCTCTGTTGTTTGTAATGCCAAATCCTTGTCCCTGGTACCATTCTTGTTGACTTCCAAAAGGTATGAATTTGACATTTCATTCACATTAATTTATTTTCTTTTTCTGCTTCTACTTAAAATAACAACAGATCAATATATTGAATTTATGTGGGTTATATAATCCTAAAAGTCACTGTCCATTTCTAAGTGGAGTTGTGGACAGTGGAAACCACAACCTGACCCTTCCTACCAAAGAAAACATAGCAAATGAATGACAGAGCAGCTCATGGATATCAGATCTCAGCTGTAAATCATGACTGTTTTGAACAACACTATTGCTCGTTTGTGGAAGTGATCTTTGCTTTGAAGGCACAGATTAAGTGCCCTACAGTGTAAAATACCTAAACATGTTCATTATTCTCATTGTTGGTATAAATACTATTATCATGTTTCTTGGAGGAGGATAATGTAAGGAGGAATATGTGGAGAAATGTAACCTGGCCTGGCAGGATCCCAGAATAAATCATATGTCTTAATTAACTCAAGTCTTTGCATCATTCACTTATCCATAATTTAATGATGCCACTCCTACTTTCTTAAAAATTCTTTTTCATTCTCAAGCACTCTTTTCATAGATCTATTTAAAAATGCACCTGCCAACCATATGCTTGAAAAAAGGCTCCAGCAGAGTAGACAGGAAATTCCAAATTCTTGTTGCCTGGTAATTACCAAGGACAAGATGAATGTGCTTAGTGGAGTTATGGGATGATTAGCAAGTTTGGCAATAAATTTTTCTTTCTCAATCTGTCGTTCCTCTCAATGTTCCAGCCCGCTGTTCCCTCCTAAATTGTAATTTCACTCCCCAAGTTACAATGATGAACAGTATATATGTTATGAAAATTTATACTGTGTGTCTTTCCAAGGTGCATGGCTGAACTTCTGCCTGCTCCAAAGGGAAGTGGGGCTGGACAACCCTCCCTCAGTCAAGTCCCGTGTCTCTAAACCACATACAGTGTCTCCCTCCTGTTTCTAAAATAAGGAAAGCCTATCAAGAGCAATCAGAAAACCCTATATAATACCAAAATCCCCTTTTTTCAGTGCATTTCAAAGCTGTTGTTGGACCTGTCGTGTCACCAGGGTGAATGTCATCTGTTTACTTACAGGCATCTTTCCCTGGGAACTTGCACTTAGTGATGGTTCTTCGTCCCACGGGGTTTTTCCAGCGCACCTTCACTGACATTGGATTTCGATTCAGTCAGGAGGATTTTCTACTCAAGTTACCGGTACGAATGTACAGAGTTGTTGTGCCTGTGCATGACTGGGGGCTGCCTGTACAGTTCAGGTCAGGGGGGTGACAGTGTCCCACTCTGCTGGTGCCCCCAGCATAAGAAGGACATGGACCTACTGGAGCGAGTCCAGAGAGGGTCACGAAGATGCTCTGACTGGAGCCCCTCTGCTATGGAGGCTGAGAGAGCTGGGAGTGTTCAGCCTGGAGAAGAGAAGGCTCTGGAGAGACTTTGCAGCTCCTTCCAGTGCCTAAAGGGGCTCCAAGAGACCTGGAGAGAGACTTTGGTCAAGGGCAGGGAGTGACAGGATAAGGGGGAAAGGCTTCTAACAAACAAAGGGTAGATATAAGTTAGGTATTAGGAAGAAATTTTTCCCTGTGAGGGTGGTGAGACACTGTCACACTTTGCCCAGAGAAGTTGTGGCTGCCCCATCTCTGGAAGTGTTTGAGGCTGGGTTGGATGGGGCTCTCAGCAACCTTCTAGGGAAGGTGTCCCTGCCCATGGCAGGGGGTTGGAATGAGATGATATTTAAGGTTTCTTCCAACCCAAACCATTCTATGTGAAGAGTAGACAGGAATTTGTTTAATACAAAATCAAAAGAGATGCCTACTGGAGCATTTGCTGTGAATTTCACCCCTTTTGATCTAAGTGTAAACTCCATACCAATATTATGTTGGTATTTGTTTCTAAAATAGCACCTGAAGTGGTTTTATAGTCTCCAGTCAAAGTTTCTAAGACTTCTAGAACCACTAAGGTTGATGCAATTACAAGCAGAGAAAACAAACCAATGTTTTCCTTTAGGAAATAGTATGTTCTTCACAAACTACATTTTTCACTCTGAAATGATTGTTCATTTGCAGTTTTGTAAATTCCTGACATATCCCGTTGCAGGTCAAGACACACAAAACCTCATGAGTATATGTTTAGGTGAAATTGGCCAATACTTCATAACTTACTGAAATGTATTTTTTTTTTTCCAGATTATTGGTCATCCCTTGCTTAAACCTGCATCACTTTTGCTTGCAGCTCTGTTCTGCAGTCAGATACTGCAGCATCTCACTGTGCTTTGCATTTAAGGAAGAAAGCACCTGGGAGATCAGGGAGGGCTTACAGAAAGGGTCAAATATACCAAAAAATAGCCATGCTAAGCCATAAACATAAAAAGAAAGCTGTGTTCTATAACAATATTTAAAGCAAACCCAATTTTTAGATAGATAAAAAGATGTGTATGACTTGGATAGAAGCAGTGATCACCCAGCTGACGGTGTTGCTTTGTCTGTAGGTTGTTATGCTGAGCTCAGTGAGTGACCTGCTGACGTACATTGATGAACAGCAACTAACTCCAGAGTTTGGGGGCACCCTGGAGTACTGCCACAGCGAGTGGGTCATCTTCAGGACTGTACGTACAGGGCTCAGCACCGGGCTCTTGGGTGATTGGGATTGATTGAGGAAGGTTTTTGGTGAAAAAACAGTGGTCAGTGGTCGCTGAAAGGAACATCCGAAGCCAACTATATCTCCTGGATCAGATATGCAAAGGAGCCAAGTGGCATTAGGCACTTGATGGGTTTACAAGGGAACTGGTTGATTAACTCCCTCAGGCTTCTTTTGAAACTGCTCCCAAAAGATCTGTCTTTATAAATCTTGATTAAAATTCCCTTAATGGGAGATACAAAATAGGTTTGTTTTGGGGTTTTTTTGTGATAGTTGCTTTATGTGATTAATATCAGAACTGTGTTTGGGAACCAGGGCAATGAGACTGCCTTCTGCATACTGACCAAATGCAGAGAATTCAGAAAATTTCCTTTTATTTTTTTTTTTTAAATTTGCAAGAATTTTCCTTTAATATCACCAGGAATCAGGCATTTAATTCCTTGCCATATGTTTCTGTGCTTCCTGTACACTCTTGGTTTTCTCTGGGATGTTGTCTCCCAGGTGAATGGCAGATTGGCTTCCCAGTTACCTTCCCAACAAACCAAAGCACTAATGGAAAATGTACCAGACATCTGCTGCCCCTTGTCCTGTAGCATCATCCACACCAGTAGATGTGGAGCTCAGTATAAAGACAAAAGCACAAGACTGTAGCTGGAATAACTCAAGCTGGTGCCATTAACTTTGTGACAGTTTACACTGATGCACTGCCAAATTAATGATTTTTAACAATTTTTTGGTTTTGTTCTTTTTCAAGATGTGTTAAAGTGATAATGGCATGATTCTCACACTTGGAGGCAAAAAGGACAAAATGAATGACAAAACATGTTAATGCCAGAAAAACAGATTCTACACCATAACTGCCTACAGTAGATGTGTCATCTGAAAAGCCTCTCTCAAAATTCTCTTGTAGTGTGCTCATGAAACATGTCCTGAAATATTGAAAAATGCATGCTGTTCAAAAAAAATATAACTGCAATCATTTACTTCTGAGTTTATTTCTAACCTAAATGGGTCTGTGATCCTGTGCTTACCCCCTTCTCAAAACTGGAGCTGGAGCTGTGAGCCAGGCGTGAGACCATCACCTTGTCCAGGGGTGTGGGAGCCATCTGGTGTCCAGAACTCCCACTGGCTGGCTGGGATGTGCTGGGGAGGTACCAATGCCACTCATTTCAATCCCACAGTCTCCAGTTTGTCTGTCACACTGCTTAGATGCCTCCCTTGTCCTCTTGATGAAGGTGTAGATGAGGTAGTCATAATACCAGGCTGCCTCAGAACCCACCATTTGGGCTTGCAAAGATGGAAACGTCCATCACCAAGAAGCCAAATACAACTCCAAAACCCCACTGTTTGTTGTTGAGTTAACTGGAGAAGAAGAATAATAGGAGAGGAATTACATGGATATTTGAGATGGAACCTGTGGTGGCTTGTGCTGTAGACCTCCAATATGTGTTAGGAACAACTCAGAGCATACAAGAACAGCAGAAAGCAAAGCATGAGGCATCTCTGCTCAGTACAATCCTGTTGTGGATTCAGTCTGCACTAAAAGCCACCTGGCCAAGTGTTGGATGTTCACTCCATCTGCAGTGGACATCCCACCCACATCTCTCCAAGCAAGCTGTTGGACTCCCTTCCACATCATAGCCTTGGCTCTTCACACACTTAGCAAACTGTAGGAATATCCTGAATCCCAAACTGATTGTGATTATCATCTCCCACCAGGCAATAGAGAGTTTTGCTCTAACTGTGAAGGAAATTGCCCAGATGTTGCAATCCTTTGGCACTGAGCTGGCAGAGACTGAGCTACCAGACGACATGTACTCGATCGAGCGCATCCTGGCCCTGCGCACGGAGAAGTACTACCAGCTCAAGGTATGTCTCATCAGCAGCTCCACTGTTTGCACAGCAAGATGGGATTTCTGGTGTTTGCCTGTTTGTTTGGTGCCTACTCCTCCTTCCCTCCCATGCGTGTGTACATGTTGACAGACAAAACAGAACACAGTGTGACTGTTTCTATGTGTTACCCATACATTTGCCATCCACTCAAGCACATTACCCTGCCAGCATCCAGCAAACTGTCTCAGCTGCCGCCTCCTTGCTGGCTGCAGCAGTCAGTGTCTGCAGCCTGCTCCTCCTGTGGGTTTAGCATATCTCATGGCCATGGGGGTGGTGGGAGGCTTTGTCACCTGCAGGTTTGTGCCCTCAGTTGGGATTCGCTCTGCTTCACCTCCATGGCTGGGGAAAGCTGCATGCAAAGTTCATCAGCAGGTCTGGAGGGATGGTTTGTCCCAAGGTCCCCCTGCCAGATGCAGCTTTCCTGAGGGGACTTAAGGGAACTGTGCTGGAGAGCATCCAAAGTGAAGATTTTGTATGAGAGGCGTGGTACAGAGCATTCAAGATGTAATCCCAATCTTCATGTGAGCCTTCAGGTTTTATCTTAAACAACATTTGCTTCTTTAATATTTTAATTTTTTTCAACTATTTGTGATTATGATTATTATTGTTATAGGAGTCCGTGGAAACTTTAGTGCAACCAGCTGCTGCTTTATCAAGCTGTTGTCTTTGGTGCTTCTGTATCTTCCAGGGAGCAGCACAGACATGTCCCCAAACCCTCACTTCAGAAGTGATTCCTGTGTTAATAGTTATTCCGTGTGGCTGAAGAATGAGCTTCTTTGCTTTTTGATATGTTTTGATACTGAAATCAAAGAAGTGTATCTGTTTTCATTAATAATCATTTGTCATTCACCTGACAGCAAGTTCCCAGAAAGCTGCCTGTAAGAAATACTGGAAATTATGTCCAAAGTGTATTGTGTGTAGGCATAAATGTATGGGTGCATGTATAGAAAGTGTCATTGTAGGTACTGCCAATGGGCCTTTATTTCTTCTTGGAAAATGTGGAGAATAGTATAAACCAGCAGCTACATCTATTGCAATGTGACTTACTGACTTAAGCTTCATGCTTAGGACTGTAGCCAAAGTGCAAGGGGCAAATATCAACTACATAATGTATTTCTGTGTATAAACCAGCCAATAATATACACTTGCCTCTATGGAGAAATAAAACACATCATCTGTTTTCATTTGCATATAAAGCACAGCAGCACTTAGTACAAGGCATATCTTGCTTTTAATTCCTCATCTATTATCTCAAATATCAAAACCACTTTTGACTGAAATGAGGTCTGTTGGCTTTTTTCTTTTGTTCCTTCTAAGACCATGAAAGATGAAAGCAGATGAGAAACTGAGCACAGATTGTGGTGACAGCAAGACATGAGATCCTTGTCTCTCTCGTGACAACCCCAAGATTGGTACAGCTGATTCCTGAATTCAAATAATGAGTTGATCAGAATAATTTGTGTAGCTGTGATGCTGAACAGAAGCTGGTTGCAAGCACAGTGAAAAAATGACAGAAACTAATGAAACAAAGTAACTAAGAAATTAACCTCTTTGATATACTGAATGGGAAAAAGTCAAGTTAACACCTGTTTGACAGTCAGGCTACTTTGCTGTATTGCTAATGAACAGCTTTGAATCAAAAGAGAAATGCAGGACTCTGGAGAGTGATATATAAGAGGATGAAAAAACAGCCATCTGCAGTCTAATGCATGTTGCATAATTCCCTTTCCCTTCTGAGTCTTCTGGATGTGGTAGGAGAAACACGAAATGAGTTACCCTTACCTCACAATAAGTAGCCTAAATTAGAAATGTTTTGTGTTATACAGGAAGATATTACAGCAGTCACAAAAGAGGGAAACTTGCTTTTGAGCAGTTTTGAAGAGCCTGACTCTGAGGAATGCAGTCAGGACCAGCACCATGAGAGGCCTGGGGACTGGGAGACTGTGACTCGGTGGGTACACTGCTTCTGATTTCCCTGATTTTTCAGTGGAAACACTCAAGTTATTTAGATGTAGATGCGTTCTTTAGGTCAGCTATCAAAGGCAAAGATACCAGAATTTTATTCCAATCCCAGTAAGTTGCTGGGTGACTTCTATCAGTTGATTTCAACCTGCTCTGATTTTTAATCCCACTGTTATCATGAGGCTGTGGAGCAGATGCAGGGGTCTCCCATGCCAGGTGCCAAGGTATTATTCAGATAAATGGAGATAGCAGCAACTCTTCACACAGCTGCTGTCATCTGCAGTGCTGATACCATTAAAATTCTCTCTGAGGTCTTCTCAATTATATATACATGTCTGTTGATTTCTTCTGAGACCTTGGGTCCAGAAGACCTGAATAAGTGATCTCTAGGGCTTCTCTGCTTGTCCTCTGTTTACAAATTGTTCAAATCCTGTCCTTTTTCTGTGCTCAAGGTTACTTGGTCAGCTGCGTGAGATGGAGACTGCTTTTGATGGCTTCTGGGAAAAACACCAGTTAAAAATGGAGCAATATTTACAACTGTGGAAGTTCGAGCAAAGTTTCCAAGAGGTAGGATCAGATGCACTTCCACTGGTAGAAGGGAGGAGTTGGAGATGATGAAATGGAGGAGAGAGAAGTTTTGTGCTTTTTGTTTTGAGGGTGTATAATTTATGCTGTGTTCCTTGACTTTGGCAGGGCTGGCTACCTTGGGGAGACCACTGTGTTTCCTCATTCAGAACTAATTTAGGTATCCCTGCCCTGCAGTTGCTTGGATTTTGCTGATAGAGGCATCTTTGAATTAAGAAATTAGTTCTTGGACACTAGTTTTATTATTTGATTTAGCAATCTTACTGTAATTAATTTTGGTCCCAGAAGGATCTTTTGCCTGTGCTTTGTATCCTTTTGCAGCAGTCTTGTTCTTTGTGTCTAGGTCAAGAATGCCATTGAATTTTTAATGGGTCAGCAAGCGGAGCTGCCCAACACTGGTGACAGTGTCTCCCAAGTGAAGCAGAGGCTCAAGGACTTGGATCATTTCGATGGTATGGCTCAGGTGAGATTACCTAACACAGAAAGAGGCACTGATGAAACACAAGAGCCACGTTCTGTATTTGTGGTAGGAGGTGTTTTCTGAAATTACTGGGTTCTGATGTAATTTGTTGGTAAGTGGCTGCACGAAAAGATTGATTTCATGTCTGCTCTGTGCAGCAACGCTGTGATCACTCTGAAGGCCAGAAACAGGGTATTTAATTATCATAGTTAAAATAAATTGCTGAGCCACCATGAAAATGCAGAACAGATAAATGTCTGAACATGGGGGAGGCGTGGGATTTAATGATCTGGAAGCAGAATTATTTATATTTTAAGTGCTTTAGCAGTGCTAATAGGCAGAGACTTGTTACCAGGCACATGGAGAGGCAAAAAAGTTGTTATTCTGACGTGTCTGTGACTTGAACATAACATATGGGTGAAGACTAATAGATGTAAGGGAAAGAAGAGTGAAGAGAGATGATTCACAGGAGCCCAATGTGACTTTTGTAAAGGGATGTGTATGGCACATGGGCCAGGGTCACCAGAGAAATCCTGAGGGATCTGGACACTGAGAAAATAAGCGTGTTAGGGAAAGACCTAAAGCTTCTTGGCCATTTGGAAGAAGTGTGTTTGAACAGAAGTGGGAAGAACAAAAGGCCAGGCAGGCAGAGTGCAGCAGGGAGGAAGTCCCAGTGGAAAACCAGCCCTGGAGAAGCCATAACCATTACACTGACTGAGGTGTGCAGACAAGGTAGTGTGTTTTTTGCATCAAGCTTTTCTGTGAAGGGCCTGTTTCCTTTCACCATAAAGCTTAACTGCTCCAATTCCCTTTAATGCTTATGGGCACACTGTGCCTAAATTTGACGTCAGCTGCATTTTATTCAGGGTGCAGTTCCTGGAGACAGCAGCGGTGCATTGCCATCAGGCACTCACAGCATTGCTTTAGTGAAATACTGTTTTCTTCTTCATCCTCTATGAACAGCAAAAGGTTTTTTTCCCAGATGATGGGTGCCATTTTGTCTGGCTACTCCTAATGGCAGTCATCTCCATGTGTGCCTGAAATCTGGTAAGATGAGACAGTGCACATTGTTATATGTAGATATTTTGAAATGATTTCACTAAGTGTGCAATCCCTTCTCTTCCTTTCACTGAAGGATCTGATAGGGAAGGCTCAGGTGGTGATACTGCATGGACACCAGCTAGCAGCAAATCATCACTACGCACTCAACTTAATCTGCCAGCAATGCAATGAGCTGCGGCACCATTCTGATGTCTTGTCTGATGAGATCAAAAGGAAGCAGATGCGACTGCAAAAGACCTTGGATCTTCATACCCGCCTTCAGCAGGTAGAGTTCAGAGACACAGTGCTCTGAGAAACAGATAGTTAGCTTCTCCATGGGGTTAGCCTCTCTGCTTCTTAGCTGGAAGCATCTGAAATTTGCAGCTTTGCTTCAGCATTTAATGGTAGGAAAGTGTTCCCCAAAGGCTGGAGTAGTGCCTCACCCCTCACTTAGCCAGGGAAATTAGCAAAGAGGTATCTGCTGGTGCTGTGAAGTCAGCAGAAAGAGGTGGGCATCTCCACGGGGCAATTCAGAACACTGAAGTTCAGCTGCTACTCTTGGTTGTGCTTTCATGCTACATCCATGTATTAATTGACTTTGGAGGTTTTCATACCCAGTGCAACAGAGGTAATGCTTTCGGATAAACTCCAGCCCTTTTTTTCTGAGTGACTTATCAAGAATGAACACAGCTGAGTGTAAAATAAGGTGACAGATTGGTAGATAGGCACAGCTGCTGTGTGCTAGCATGGAAGTGGAGTCATGTGGCTCCAACACTCTTTGATATCTTAATCAGCATTAAATATTCATTTAGGAAAATTCACGCTAATTAGGCCAGAAGGCACACGGCTTTAATATGCTTGAGGCCATTAGGAAAAGCAACAAAGTTTGACCCTGTTTCCTTTCACAGTTTTGGGAAACTGGGGAACTCGGTTTTTCTCTCTGTGTGCTCCACTTCAGTGTCACACTAATCTGTAGGGATGGATGGTTCCTCAGCAGTCTGTCAGCTGTGGGGCAGTGGCCTTTCCTGGGCTCCTTGCAGTCCTGGTTAGTGCCAGGGATCTAGCCTGTGGGCTTTGATGGAGCACAGCATGGTACTGCTCTCCATGATCTCCCTTCCTGTTCACAGCACTAGAGATTCTCTGTTGTTCTTGGCTGGAGCATCTTCTTGTGCCTGTAGACACTCACAGTGTGTGTGCCAGGTGAACCCCAGCCTGGTGTTCACCTGTTACCTGTGCATGTTAAATGTCAGAACCTTAGATTGCAATTTAAAATACTTATTATTTTTAGATACATGAATGCAATTACTTTGATCATTCGTCTCAGTTCAGGTCTGCACTGAACCCAGCATTTATCTCAGGAAATCTACCAGTCTTGTAAATGCCATATTGCCTTCTCCAGCTCTCTGAGTTGGATAAATAAAGATCTGCTTATCATTTGATTCAACTGTGCACAAAATAGTGATTCTGTGTCAGTTGTTTTATCCACCCATTGTTTTATCCAGGTACAATTTGGAACACAACTTGGCTGGCTAGGTTGAGGACTGCAGTCACTTTCAAGAAAAAACGTGGCCTTTCTACTTTCTAATCAAAATGCAATAACTGCTGAGGTGTTTAGGGGTGCTGTTCAGCTCCATGCAGATCTGGTAAATCACATTCTTCGTGGGAACTTTGCTGTAGTAGAGGTACCACTGATGGTCTTGCTTCCTGTGCTTGCCCTTTGCTGTTACCAGGCTCTGCAGTGCTGTGATGAAGGTGCCTACCTGCTCGCCAACCAGCAAATGGATAAGTGCCAGTCTAAAGAAGGTGCTCAGAAAGCTCTCCAGGACATAGAAAGATTTCTTGAAAGCTCTTCAGCCTACTTAAACTATGATCCCCAAGCCCTACAATATGATTTTGAGTCAGTCTTAACATCTGAATTGAAGGTAAGCAACCCCTCAGGTTCCTTATTACACAAGTAAAAAGCAAGATTTGAACTGTGATGAAGTGTTGTCACATTTATAGTCCTCTGGTTTGGGTCAAAGTGCAAAATAATGGTGGTTATTTGATCACAGGAGTCTTTTTCACTCTCTGCAGTGCCAGATTCAGTCAGTGCAGGTCAAGCTTGAAAACGTTCGGAGCATGTTTGAGAATCGACAGTCTTGCTTCAAGAAGCTGCTGGATAAACAAGTGCGGCCCGTCCAATTAGTAGCTCCTCGGCCAGAAAATCCACCAAGATCAAAATCACCATTATTTTCTCCTAAACATGGTAAAATATTTTGAGTTTATGGTATTTTCAGCTGTAATTTTGCCTTGAGACAGGAAGAGTAAGACTCAAGATGGTTTTGAGAAACCAATTAAGCCTGGCTTTTAGATGCAGAGTTGTTGTATAAATAAATGTAAATATATAGCAGATGATTTATTACCTTACCAATTTTTGTGTCTATCTTCCAATACCTGTGTGAAGAATAGAGCTGGTTGCTTGGTATTTATTCTCACTTCCTACTCAGTGAAAAAAAGAGTCATAAGTACTGCATACCTCCAGTTCTGCTTTACTAGCATACTGCTGGGGTGGAAACTGGTGAATTAAGTACTACTGGAAAAAAGGGCAAGGTTTATAAATTTATTAGCATGCCTATTCTCTGTGGCTGTCTTGAGCTGGAACTGACATAAAGTCAGACTGATGTTTGCAAAAGAGCTTGGAGAAATGAAGAGCTCAAATTTCATGAACAGAAATGAGCTGGATGCTTAACTCCCTTTGATTACTTGAGGGTATCTTCCTTAAATCCCAATTGTGGAATAATTAATGCCCATAAAGGTACAAATTCTCATTGAACCAAGGTCACTGAATGTTCTGCCCTAATTTTGGTAATGGGATGTGGCACCATGTTAGCTTTAAATGATAACATTAAAGCTTTCATCCTTGGCAGCCCTGTATGTATCAGACAGAATTAAAAGAGATTCCAAAGCAGCGTCCATGTATTTTAAACCAGGGACATGCCAAGTTATGTGGGAATATTAAATTCATTGATCTCATTACATAAAAGTAATTGAACATTTGTGTTTTAACACAATTTTTATGATAAATTAACAAATATTGGTAATAGTGAATTATAGCAGGCATCATACAACAGTAAAAGCAGCTTCAGTTCAGGGAATGACTAATGTAAATAGCCAGGCTAGTGGAGGAATGGGAATCAAGCTAGGTGCAGTAGGGGGAATTAAGCTACTCAAGATGCAGGCCAGTGCAGCAAATAAATCCCAAATTTCTTCTTCCCAGGCTGATGCCACTTTCTCTAGTCCACACTGCCTTCTGAAGCCCTTTCCTCAATCAGGAAAAAACCTCTGAGTCTTTAAACTAGAGCATTGCCCACTTTACCTAACTCAGGTTTCCCAGCTTTCTACAAAGTGGAAAAAGTTAAGGACAAATATTGTCATAAAGAGTAGGCTAAATGGGTGGCCACCCCTGTGGGGTGTTGTGAGAGCATCATCACTTAGCTGGACTAATTTCGTGCCTTTATGGAATGCACATTTTTCTAGCAAAGAGGCATCCTCCATTAATCCTCTTCCTGAAAGTGATGATCAAGTGTGTTGGAATGAGCATAGCCAGCAAGCAGAGAAAGACAAAAGGCTGCTCTTTGGTAGATCATGCCACAAGAGCTTTTAAATAAGGCCTCTGATACCAAACATCAAAATTCTGCAGGCCTGCTGGCATGATGTGCAGTGTCAAAGGTACATGCTGGGCTCCACTGGGAGTGCTTTGAGATGGATGCATTTTATTGTGTGTATTGAAACCAAACCAACTCTGAGCACATCACTTTTGTCCTCTTTTTCTTTCTTTCTTTTATTTCAGTCCTCCCCCTCTTCTTTTTCTGTCTGAGGACAGATGCTTCCTCTTTTATCTTTGCCCTGGATTTGAAGCCTGTCTGAGAAATGTGGTTCTAATTATTAAACCATTTTTTGGTGGGAGAAAAAAGAGTAAACCTATGCTGTCATCAGCCATGAAGTGTAGTGAGATGAGCAGAAGTGGTACAGCAGGCTGTGTCAGAGCCCAGTGCTGGAATAGTCACTCTTGCAACAGAAGCTGGTGTCCCTTTCCCATCTGGCTTCATATCCATGTTCCCTTCCTCCCAAATGCAGCCTGTGAGCAGAACTACTGGCAAGTCCTCACTTGTTTTGGGTCTTCCTGTCTGTGATGGGAAAGAGCCTTTTGATGAAGAATTTTTGTATTAGAGAATCATAGAATGGTTTGGGTTGGAAGGGACCTTAAAGACCATCTAGTTCCAACCCCCCTTCCATAGGCAGGGACACCTTCCACTAGACCAGGTTGCTCACAGCCCCATCCAACCTGACCTTGAGCATTTCCAGGGATGGGGAAGCCACAGCTTCTCTGTCCTACTTGTGCCAGGGCCTCACCATCCTGACAGTCAAGAATTTCTTTCTAATATCTAATCTAAACCTGCCCTCTGTCAGTTTAAAAACATTCTTTCTTGTCCTGTCACTCCAGGCCCTTGTCCAAAGTCCCTCTCCAGCTCTCTTGAAGCCCCTTTAGGCACTGGAAGGAGCTCTAGGATTTCGCCAGTGACTTCTCCAGGCTGAACAACCCCAGCTCTCTCAGCCTGTCTCCATGGTAGAGTTGCTTCAGCCCTCAGAGCGTCTTCATGGCCTCCTCTAGACTTGCTCCAGGAGTTCCACACCCTTCTTAAGAAGTATTTCAATGATGCCATGTAACTGATTGAGGATATTGATGTATTATTTTAAGCTTCCAGTTTGCCTCTCTAGCCCAGGGTATTACAATTTTTAATTTTTGATTTTTACCATAAATTCATCCAAGATGGAAAAACAGCTTATTCCAGCTGAGTGTCTTGCCCTACCTTCATAAAAGGACTTTGAAACAGTATCTCAGTGTGTGATGTTCCTTTTTGTAGTTTATTTGCTCTTACTCAGGCTTCAGAGACTTTAATAGGTTTTGATTATTGCGTTCATTTAAGGGACATTTTAGTTTTTCTGATTACTTTTTACTTTATGGCCTTTATGACCTTGGGCTATTTGGTATTAATATTGTTTGGGATAAATGCCCTTTATTTTGTCAGTTTGCTGTTAGTATTAGCTAACTAATTATTTATTCTTAAAACCTATTCCATTTTTCTTTGTGACTTATTAGTTTCTGTCTGAACCATCTCTTTCACTATGGATGTGTATTTTGTAATTATGGTTTTTTTTCTACCCAAGGTGTGGATTTTAATTCCAGTTTGAAATTTTCATTTGATCTCTCTCTCCCTGGGAAGAAAACATCAAGAAAAACTCCAAGTTCTCGCAAGGTAAAAATTATTCTTGAAATCTGAGTCAGTTTTGTACACTGAAAAACAGAATCTCCTCTAAAAATCAATTATACCTTGGATTTGGAGATGCTCTTTTGCTTTTTTTTTTTTTTTCTTTACAAAAAAAAATCAAACAAACCCAAGCCTGGTTATATCCTTGTGATTTTGTTGGATTAGTCCAACATCTGAGATCTACCTTGGATTGATTTTCCAAGTCAAGGTATCGATTTCCCTGAACCTGTTCTTTACATAACAGAGAAGTGTATTAGGAAATCTCCCTATCCACAGATATTTCTCCCATGGAAACTGTTCTCTGGTCTCTGCACTAATCAATTATGTTACCAGTATTTTCAGATTTTATGTAACAGAGCAATTTCTGGGAATATCTGGCTACCCATTATATGCTATGCCCTTTTAAGGTTTCCTACACAGGGATTTCTTAAAAGGAAGCATATTTCATCCCTCCCCAAAGAGTTCCTGTGCTGTCATCAGGGCCTGGGTTTGTTCTGCTCCTCAAGTGCCTTTCCTGCAGCTCTTCCCAGTGCCTCCTATTTCTCTTCCAGATCGAAGTAATGCACGACTATCAGGAAAAACGGAATTCCTTGCAGTATTTTATTTCAGACAGTGATGACAGCTTAGATATACTGAAAGGGTAAGCTTTCACCCCATTGACATCCCTCAAAATGATGTTTATTTCTGGCCAGCCCTTGTCCCACCCCTGTGTTCCTCCAACCTGACTTAGGTGTCATCTCTCTTGCACTTTTATCTGTTGGTCGTTAATGAGGTCACTTCATGTTTTAGGCTCCTTGAACTGCACTGGTTGCCCATTTTTTTAAGGAAATAAAAATAACAGGCTTCTATTTTTTTCTTTATTTTAGCCATGTCATAAATGAGCTCATAGAAACTGAGAGAGTGTATGTAGAGGAACTCTTCACTGTTTTGACGGTGAGTGACTTTTCCACATTGTTCCTTATGGTTCCCCAGTGATCTGTACAAAAGAGCACCTGCCACTTTGTCAAACTAAGCAAATATGTGATGGGGCAGGCTTCTACCAGACTGTCAGATCCCAAGCTAGTCATAAATGTTCAAGTTTTCTCCCTAGGTTTTCTTTGTTGGAGTCATCTGCAGGAGCAGTTGGTGGCAGGATAAGCTTTTCATCTAGAATGAGGGAGAAGCCTTCTGTTTGTACACAGGAGCACTGGTAATTAGTCTTAGCAGTGCCTGGAAAAATATACAAAAAGCTGTGTCTTTTAATTGTTCCCTAATTTCTTTCACCTTTAGGAGACAAAAGAAAGAAGCTTGTGTTTTACCTTTGGGAGAATTCTGTCTCAATACTGTGAAGTTCGTGACCATATAAAGCACATTTCCTTAGAAAGCAGATTATAATTTCTCATACTGCCATTTTAGACACTTCTATTTATTCCAAAATAGCTCTTGCTGGTGGTCAAAACAAGTTGGCTGTTAAATAGCTCCCCCTCCTTGAATTTCTCTTACCAGGAGCAAACAGGATATAAATCTGCTGGACTGCAGGTAGTTACACGTAATTGCCCTGCACTGATTGGGTTTTTTTGTTAAACCACACTCTCTGTGATGAAGCAGTTGTCAGGCACACAAATTTATTACTGTTCATGTCAAGTCTAGATAGAGAAAAATGGACAGATAGACTTCAGTTTTCTGAAAATAGTATTTCATTTAAGGAGGGAAGCCTGCTTGCAGGGTTTAAATACAAATGACTGATTTCCCAGATACTTATCATCTACTACATCCTTAATCAACTACAAAATGCCTGCTTAGTATAAGGAATATTGATTCCAACCACAGTGAGTGTGAGAGATTAATTTGGAAAGCCTAAGAAGATATGCTGTACATAATGAATAAGTTTTTGCTACTCATGTTAAAAGGGTCTCAGTTCTGTGCAGTCCTTGGTAACCAGCAATGCCAGCTTGAGCTGTGACTAATGGCCTTCTTGAAGACCTCTTTGCAGTGTTGGCCCTGAGCTTTGTCCATGCCTACTTCCTTCACCATAATTAGGATTTTTGCCATATCTGGTGAATGGTTTTGCATTGGTGCAGTGATGGGATGTTACCTTGGGGAGCTTTGCATTGTCTCCTAATTCCACCCAACAATTTGTAGTGCAGTGGTGTCCCTTCCAGCTCCTCTCTGCTTTGGGAGCCTGTGATTTCAAGAGGCAAGTGGAGCCACAGAACACAGAATTGCTGAGGCATTTAGGGAACTGAGATCCGGGTGCTTAGCAGGTCTTGTATAAGAGCAAAAAGCCCATTGATTTTGGTATTTGATCTCAGGTAGTCTCTGCTTTGCAACAAGCCACCTCCTGCCCTGGTTCTGTTGAGGTTGTGTGTAACTGCATACCCTGTACACACACACTGTCACTGCTGTGTCCCATGGTCACAGCAGCAGATGTGTTCTCCCCAGACAAGTATTCCTGCAGGACCTATCCTACAGTCAGGCCATAGAAAGGAGAAGGTGGCTGAGATTCGCCTTTGGTGAATTGGGAGCATCTCTACAGTGCTGCCAGCTCCCTGGGAGCTGTTCCAAGCCATTCCCTGCAGGACTACAACCCCATGTGCCCAGGGATTGAAAGACAGGGATTTAGAGACAAAATAAGAAAATAAAAAGGATATTGCACTTTGAAACAAAGCAGATCGTATTGAAAGTCTGTTCACATCCCCTTTTCATCTGCCTTCGAGGAGATGCCAAGCCAGGACCTTACCAACTGAGTGATGAGTCCGTTTTGCATCCCGCAGGGCTACAGAGCTGAGATGGATAATCCCTCCATGCTCATCCTCCTGCCTCCCGTGCTGAGGAACAGGAAGGACATCCTCTTTGGAAATATGCCTGAGATATATGACTTCCACAACAAGTATGATGTTGCCCTGCTCCCCTTTTTATCAGAGTGATTTTGTGTAATGATGAAATACCCAAACCTTAAATTGTTCATTGCTGCATTTTTGTGCCTTCTCACATCTCTTGCAGAATTTTCCTGCACAGTTTGGAAAACTGCCTGGGAGCACCCGAGAGAGTGGGATGTTGTTTCCTAGACAGGGTGGGTGACTCATTTTCACATATAAAGCAGACTCGAAGGCCAATGTTTCTCCTGATTTGTCACACTCTGCAACATCTCACTTATGTCAGTTGAGTAAGAGGCTTCTGATCCACAGTAGCAACAGCCAGGACAGGAGTAGAGGTGCCTGGCCAGCAGCAGATGGGGCAGAACAGCTGTTGTGACTCTGCTGCAATTCCCATCAGTGCTTTTTTTTACCCAAACTCTTAGATATTAAAGTTTGCAGCAGAGAAAAAAGCAAAATTAGAGTTTGTGTGTTCATCATATTTGACTGCTCAGCAGGATTGGGTCCATGAGTGTGACTTGCCTTTTGGCTTCCCTTACAGAGAGAGGATTTCCAGATGTATGAGAAGTACTGCCAGAACAAGCCCCGGTCGGAGTCCCTGTGGAGGCAGTGCTCTGAAAGCACCTTCTTCCAGGTGAGCCATTTGTTCTACCAAGGGGACACTTGTCCTAAACACCCTCCTCAATATCCCACAGTTTTGCTGAATTCCATTTACCATTACGTAGAAGCCTCACATAAACAGATGTTGGAGTTTCTTGTAGTACACAAGGTGTGTAAGGCAGATCCATGTTATATTATTTTACATGTTGTTAAAAGATTACTGTAGTTATAGGCACCAATACAACATTTTGACATGAAATCTTCAAAAAGATCAAGCCCACAGTCATGCTGTTGGAAAACTGTAGAATTGGTGCAAAACTTACTTAAGCTGAATTCTGTGTTCCAGGAATGCCAAAGAAAATTAGAGCACAAACTTGGGCTGGATTCCTATTTACTCAAACCAGTGCAGCGCCTGACAAAATACCAGTTACTTCTGAAGGTATTTCATATTCTGCTTTGAAAGGGCATCAGCAGATTGATTAGATTTATTTTCCAGTTTATTTTATTTTTCAGTTAAAGGCAACCTGTAAATTAGCACCAAGCTTTACATGACATATTGCTTATCTTGGCCATCTGAAGTGACTTTCAGTGAGGACAAATATTTGTATACCTGAAAAAGGAACAAGTGCTTTTAACAAGCCTTTTTTTAAGGGGAGAAAAACTGTTTGAATCTACTCAGAGATGCAAAATGACAGATGGATTTCTAAGAAAATGGAACCAGAGATGATCATGAGAATATGATGAATGAAATATATCATGTTGATGCATCTCTTCTCCTTAGGTGTTTATAGTGCCTGTAATCTTTAATGCATTTATTCTTGTGTCCCCCATCTGAGGTAGGTCAGTGCTGTTACTCCCACTCTATAAGGTGGGAATAACACTTGGATGGTAGCCTCTGAACCCCACCTTCTAGCTTCCTGAATGAGTACACATGCAGCTCTAAGTGGGCACAGGAGTTTTGAAATGAAACTAATTTTATCTCAGTGGTAAAAATGATGTCTTCCATTCATGGACTTGAAGACTCTGGAGTTTATAAATTCAGTTCCTTGTGTCTGCCAGTCTGAAGACAGTCATCTGTTGCAACCTCATTTGAGGGCATATATAACATATGGGCAGCTAATGAAAAAATTGAGCCCTATTTCCCATTTCTTACCAAGCAGGAAAACACAACAAAAAGAAATCAGATGAGCATGATGCTGCTCTAAAAGCTGACACCATCCTTAAGGAAACTCAGAAAAATAGGGCATCCTTCATTGATCTGTTCCACACCTCATAGTGACTGTGGTTTAGAGGAAGTTTTTTTTTCCAGTGACATTTGAAAAAAGAAACTCAATGTAAATTGCTCCTGGGCATTGGAAACTTTGGGTGAGGTGGAAAAATCTGCTTTGTTCAAGTGCAAACATGTGCTCTTCCATTTCTATTTTCAGGAGCTGCTAAAGTACAGCACGAGCTGTGATGGAGTTCAGGAACTTCAAGAAGCTCTGGTTGCAATGTTGGATTTGCTAAAGTCAGTCAACGACTCCATGCATCAGATTTCAATAACAGGATATGATGTGAGTAGGTCTGGGTAATGAGAGCCCTTGCACAAGGCTGGATGATGCATTGGGAATGGATAGTGTCCCAGAATGTATGAGCTGAAAACTGCCCTAGAACAGCTACAGAGTGAATGGGATCTGGAAGCTCTTACAGGTGATGGTCTTCAATCTGACTTCAGGGTTTTGGAAAATATCTGCACCTAAAGGACATATCCAGAGTTGCATAGTTCCCACACTTGCCACCTTGTGGTTTTCCAGAGTACTTTTCCAATGTGCACCTTAGTGTTCTCATGGCTGACCTAATAATTCACCCAGAGTGTCTTCATAGCATCTTGCATTAAACAGGTAATTCCTCTCTGAGGCTGATTTTGATCCTTTCGCACTGAAGTGGTTGCCTTTCCTAGAACTCCAGAGAAGGGTGAGGGCTTGGCTTTTGAAGCTGCTGGTCCCAGCCCTGGCTCTCTTGGGAATTCCATCTTCTGACACCTCAGTTTGGGCTCAAATCTCACCTGCCCTCTCCCACTGAAGTAGGCAGAGCCTGATGTTCCATAGAAGCTGGATGATTTTCCTATTTTAGTTCTTCCAGTTTCTGACTTTCTAGACTACCTGCAGCCCTGTGTCTGAGATCTCTGCTTCCCTCCTGGCACCATGCCATCACTCCCAAAAGATCTGATCCCTCCAGGAAGACCTATTCTTAGAGGGACGTGCCTTGGAACAGAGCTGGCCCTGTCACCCATCATTGTTTGGAGAGTCCTCTGACATTTTAATTGACATATTTTTCTTTCTTTTTTTTTTTTTTGGTCCTACTCTCACCAGGGTGACCTGAGTGAACTGGGGAAAGTATTGATGCAGGGATCTTTCAGCGTTTGGACAGGACACCGAAAAGGTCCAACAAAAATGAAGGATCTTGCCAGATTCAAGCCAATGCAGAGGCATCTGTTTCTGTATGAGAAAGCCTTGGTCTTCTGCAAGAAGCGAGAAGAGCACGGAGATGGATATGACAAAACCTCATCTTACAGTTTTAAGCATTTTTTGAAAGTAAGGACTTTTTCGTTTTACTTTTGAAAGTAAGGATGTTTTTCTTTTACATTGCCATGTATATTCTAGACCAGTAATTCTGCAGACTCAGACAGTATTTTTCATCTGACACAGTTGACTGTTTTCTGCTATTAAGGGCTGTAATGCCTCACAGGGATGTGCCATGCCCATGAAAGGCTGTTGGTTATACAAACTCTGAGGACCCCAACAGCTGAGGCAGCAGCTGTGAGAGCCCATGCACTCAGAATCACGTATGTGATGGCATGTGCCAGGGAAATGGAGCTATGGGCAAATTCCAGGGGTACAAATGTGCCTGCCTCATTCCCCTAGTCCACTTTCCAGGAGTGCGGGTGAGGGCAATGAAAGTGTGGAGGCCTTTTGCATCTTCCCCACCCCACCTGGGAGAGCAAGGGGGCTCCTCATGTCCCAGGGAGGCCCCTTGGGCAGGGATCTGCCTGACTGCTCCTGAGCCCTCTTTCCCATCCAGGCAGGAGGATCTGGTAATTCCTCCTCCATTGCCCTTTTCCTTTGGCAGGTTCTAGCTTCAGATTAAAGGACAATTATCAGGTGACAAGAGTAGCCTATGACAAAATATAAGGCATGTAAACTGTCCCAAGACTATAAATGCTAACTATTATCAATGACATTCCCAAACTGCTGTTCTACAAGAGACCTTCTGGCAAACTGTTTGTTATGAGCACTTCTGATATCAGCATTTTGTCTCTGTAATCTGCCTTGTTTGTTGTAATAAATAAAAACCCAGTATGGGTATATCATAGAATGGAAAAATGGGTATTTCAAGGCAGAACAGATTCCTGCTGTAGGTCCCTGATCTCAGTGGGGTCTGGGAAGGGAGGTGCCATGAGTAGCCAGAAAACAAGGTAATAGTGGGTAAGTCTGATCAGTTCCAATGCACGTTACGAATTGTGTATGAAAAGCAAATCTCAGCCCATATGTTTAGGTACTTAATGTTTTCCCCAAAGAGCATAATTGTCTTTCTGGAAAGCTTGTTTTCCCTGCAGTACTCCTCTTACCATACATGTTTTTGAAAGAACTGAAGAGGTGGTGGTGGGAAATCCAGCTCAGAGGAGAAAACCCTGTGCTCAGGAGTCCAGGCAATATGTTCAATGTTTTTCTTTGCCTCGAGAGGGTTCATTTTCCAGTTGTTTGTGTTGACACACTGAGAGGCTGGAGTTAGAGAATCCATGGATGTGACAGGATTACATCTGTGCATATGTTTTGAGAATTGCTGCACTGAGGGCAAAATCGTGTTTCTGGAGCTTGACATTTGTTTGATTCATGATCATAGAATCAAAGGAACATTGAGGTTTGAAAAGACCACTAAGATCATCAACACAGCACTGTCAAGTCCACCACTAAACCATGTCCCTAAGTATCAGGAAATTATTTTCTTTGCAACAAAGGTTTTTTGGTGATTCAGAATTAAAACAAGCTGTTGGGTAGAAGCTGGGTAATGGAGCATCTATAAAACAGACAAAAGAACCCCTCAGGGTAATGTTTTGCATACTGTGTAAAATATCCAGTGGTAAATACCTCTTCAGCAGAGATTCAGTAACTTAGAGGATGCAGGTTACTGCAATGCCAGGTAAATCACCCTGCCTGGTGCCACGTGGAAGCCAATGCAGATGAACACCATCTAACCCAACTCTGTCTGCATTGCAGCAATCCAGCAGCTGAGAAACAGTAAATCCTGGACAGAGAGAGGAAATAGAATTTCAAAATCCACTAACATGAATGAACAGACCTTAAATCTGTCTATTCCTAGCACTTTTTCTTCACATCATCATAGTAGATCATCTAAAATTTCTAATATCTTGATGCCTGGGCAGGTTTTTGGGAGCCTCTGTATAAATTGCCAAACTAAACAAGATGCACAGAACTGGGAATTGCAGCAACTGGGTGAGGTGCTCTCTAGGCTGCCCTTCCAACAGCTTTCATAAATTTTGAGTTTTTTAAGTTTTCATAAAATCAGAATGGAGCCTCATCCAGCTTTCTAAGGCGTCATGGCATCATGATAGGACAAGGGGAAATGGCCTCAAGTTATGCCAGAAGAGGTTCAGGTTGAATATTAAGGAAAATTTCTTCTTTGAAAGAGTGGTCAGGCATTGGAACAGTCTGCCCAGGGTAGTGGTGGAGTCACCATCCCCAAAAGGATTTAAAAGAAGTGTAGTCCTTGTGGTCCTGGGGGACAGTGCTGGAGGCATGGCTGGACTCTATAGGAGGTATGGCTGGACTCAATGGTCTTAGAATTCTTTTCCAACCTAAACGATTCTAGGATTCTAAGAGCAATTTTCTTCCTATCCCCTGAGGCTGTTCACAGTCACCAACATTTGTCCTTATAACCTAATCTGAAAATCACCATAGTCTTTCAGAGCAAAAGCTCTGAGGATGCACGTATTATCAAAGAGGACCAGCCATGTTAAACAGATGTTATTTCTAAGGCTTTGTGTTTATACTGGATTTATCTAATCCAGTCTGAGTGAATAATTTATGATAGATGATACCATTATTATTACATCTGTTTCAAAACACACAGGTGGGATACTTGAGCTATTTTTGACTATCCTTTATTCAGTGATAAATTGCCAGCAAACTCTGCTTTAAGTGAGAGGATGGTTTATGTGATATCAGATATTAAAGCATTTTTCATCTTCATGGCATGTTCAGCAGGGGGGATCAGAGGTCTCCTGTTGCTGAAGAGTTTCTTGGTCTCTAATCATAGTTTGAATTACTCATTCAGGTGGGTCACAATGTGCAGATCCTGAATGATTTGGGCCTTTGGTATTTTCATCCAAATTATCAAAAGTGGTTGGTGATAATGGGTACTCAAGTACAGCAGCATTCAGCTTCAAGCCTGTGTGCATCCTGCAAGCCAGGTTTGTGGCAGTTCAGGCTGTATATCTGAAAATTAACTGTTCTTTTGGAAACCTTGGTGTGGTGTCTCAACTACAGGGATGGTCAGGGACCAAAAGACATTGAAATGAAACTCCTAAATGAACTAAAGGCTTCACAGATGGGTTTTAATGATCACTGAAAGAGGAAAACAAAAACTTAATGGGTAAATAAAGAATACTATGGCAGAAATAATGTATGTAGATAAATGATGTGTCATGTATTTATAAAGCTTCTTATGCCTCATCTGAAAAATTCAATGCTGACAGAGGTTCGAGATGATGCTTCACTTAGGTCCACTGATTCCCAAATGAAATGTTCCCTAAGGTCCATTGATTGGTTTTGGAAAGCTTATCCAAATGCAGCAACCTGACAGAAAGTCAGGGGGATGTAAGTCAGATAATGACTTTCAGCTGCTACTTAAATTAAAATTGATGAAATATGCTAAATTGTGTGAAAACAGGTTTAACATGCTGCCAAAAGTCTGGATTCCTCAGGAGGAGGGAGAGATTTGTAGTATGTTTAATTTTTTGTTTCTTTTGGATTTGCAGATGAATGCAGTTGGAATAACTGAGAACGTGAAAGGAGATCATCGGAAATTTGAAATCTGGTATAGTGGGCGAGAAGAGGTCTATGTCGTGCAGGTTTGTAGCCTCAAAAATCTGCATATTTGTGCATCCTCATTCCAGTGTTAACAAAATGTGTCCTTTATGGGATTATCAGACACTTAACTAGCATTTCTTTCTCTCTCTTTGCCCATGTCAGCACTCACAGAGTTGTCCCAATGGCTGGTCTTTGGTGCCCAGTCCAGAACTATAAAAGTCACCTTAAAGTGCAGACAGAATTAGCTTGTAATCTGTCTTGTAAACAGAGTCTTTTATTCCAGATGAAATATCAAGTAGATCTGTAGTTGAAATAAGTATTTTACTGTGCTTAATACCTTATGTGAGTTGAGCTGGAAATGGGCCCAGTGCTTTGATGGACATGGGCCACATGTGCTCCTGCACAATTAGATGTCAGAGCTGCTCCCAGAGCAAGGGCTTAGCCTCTGTCCTGCTATTCCCACTAGTCTTTTTTACCGAATAGTAGCTCCACTGACCTGATTCCTTATGGATTTTTTTTTCCATTTGTAGCATTTTGAATTGAAATTTACGATGGAGAAATGTCTGCCTAACGGGCTGTTCACAGGAAAGCTCATTATGAGTATATTGCCAATTGATTTTTTTAATTAGACTTCTGCCTAGCTTTTTTCCTCCATGTTATGACTCAGTAGCCAGCTTAAATTCATGAAGAAAGTGCACGTAGCCAAGTATATTTAAAAGGTAGATTTGGCCCTTTAGGTATTTTGTAAAAAGGTGTTTAGGTATTTTGTAAAAGAGATAAGATGCATGCACATATGTGCTTTTGCTTGCACTCCTTGGATTGTAGTGATGGTTTTGCTTGGATGTAATGGGAATCATCAATTTTTAGGGATCCAGTGTCCTTAAAATTTAATGGTGGCTTTGGAAAAAGGAGGATCTCAGATAATTAGAAAAGTGAGATTTTATTCATAGATTATAAATTATTCTTAATTCAAAATTCAGACAGTTTTCTCTTTTTTCCAGGCACAAACAGTAGATCTGAAGATGGCATGGTTGAATGAAATACGAAAAATTTTGTTCAAACAGCAGGAGCTTATAAAAGGTACATTTGACCAATTTCTCTGTGGCTTTCACTCCCCAGCAGAACTTTCCTATTTTCACATTGCTAATCTTCAAATCCACTAATTCTCACTAGATAATTGATTTTCAGAAACATGGTAGCAAAATACTGGAGTAAGGCCTTACATTACAGGGAAATAACATAACTAGAAGCAGTAAATGACAGGTGCTTATGTGAAAATGAATTATAGAAGTACTTCTTTTTTTGTCTTCATTACCTTGGGGATTATTTCACATTTATTATCATATATTTAATTCAACAAGATACGTAACAGATGCCTAATTTTAAGCATGTTATAGTCTTCAGTAGCATGCTCAGTATTGGATTTGTGCTAACATGCCATCTTAATCATAACTAAGTCTGTGCTTAGCAAGAGTCCACGGGTCTGTTTTTCTCTGAAGAGAAATCAATAGACTTGTACAAAAGGTGTAATTTTTTAAGTAGTGCTTCAGGTGTGACAGTTACTAATAAGCGGTCACTAAAAAGTGGTTTTTAAGCTGGTGTTTGACCTCCCCACAGTAGAGAAGCAACAGCCTGGCTCGGGCATGGACCAGCTCTCCCTCTCCTCCCAGCTGAGTGATGGGTGAGTGCCAGGAGATGGGCTGGGGGCTCTCTGGGGTACCTGTCTGTTCCCTATTTCTGTCTGAGACCTCTGGGGAGGGGACAGGAGGCTGCTACTCACCCTTTGGTGGCACTGGTCTGGGGACAAGTTCTGTGAGGGGCACCCTCAAGCCTGGCAGCACAACCTCAACTGCAGCTCCTCTGCAAATGCAGACAAAGATCAAAAAGAGTGCTCAAATTCAGAGGCAGAGATACTGCAGCAACTTTATTTCCCATCCCCAAAAAATTAAAACCAGGCACTGAAGTCCTCAACCTTTACAGAAACATACATTAAGAAGTAGCAGTATTACTTCTGACTTAGTATTACAAAACCTCTTGCAGTTTGCATTCATTTGTAAAGTTGAACTAAGAGTGCTTTCTTTATTCTTTCAATCATTCAGAAAGCAGCAGAGAGCCTCCATAAGCTCAGAAGAGAACGACTCAGAGCGCACCAGCCCAGTGATGTTGGACAGTGGGCTCGTGTCCCCCCAGAACAAGCCCCACAGAAGTATGGACCCTTCCTCCTTGGGGGCCTGCTTTGCAGGTGCTGGGTACCCCCACCCTGAGCTGCACATTGTCTTGCAGGCTGGCCAGGAATGTCTCAGTCCCTGGAAATCTGCGAGGGGCTGGAGGAATGGTCGGGTAACCAGTACCTGTCCAACTGCTCAGACACTGAAGAGGAGGATGGGAACCAACTGGTTAGTAGAGTTGCAATAGTGTCAAAGCTTGGGGTGCTGCCATTTTCAGTCATCTTGCCTTGTTTTGCTTCACTGGATAATGGATGTATCTCATCCACGTCTCAGAATTTCCATATCTCAATTTGGGGAATGAGGAGATGTCTCAGCCACAGTTTCTTGAAATAATTTTAATTAAGGTAGCTGATATGGCTCTGTTACATTCCCTGCGGCAATCAGAAATAACAGCTGTGTGATATAAAATGCACCTAAATAAGATAAGTTTTTCTTTCTACCACAGTCTCCAGGAAAATACAAAGCCCTTGCAGACTGCAAGAGGAGAGGATCAGAGGACCTGCTAGTGAAAAACGGAGATGAAATTCAGCTCTTGCATGAAGATGGTGAGGGACAGTGGTAGGTATTTTAGGATTATTTTGCCTTATATCTAAAAGCCTGCAAGGCAGTCCCATGTTGCTTGCCTGGTGATACACTGCAGCTTCTGATTAAGTTTTAGACTATTCCAGAAATCTGGAGAATTCATTCTCTTGCCAAGACCATATGCCATGTGCACTAGCTTGGCCTAGGAAAACATATCAGTGCTTCCCTTACCGTGGGTGTCTGGGTGAGCTGGGTATTACCTACATCTTCACAGCCCCTTTTGCCATGCTCTTCTCACTTCAGATGGTGTTTTGAGTGCTAACCTTTTGCCCACCCCAGCTCAGCTCCTGGCTTTGTTCCTCTGGGATTATTAATAGCAATATTGAGTAATTGCAAGACATTTTCCTCCCTCAAACACATGTACGAGTGTTAAACTGGTCAATGACTGTGGACCGTCTTTTCCTGTTGTGTTTAAAGCTGTGGCTTGCAAGATAACCTCTCACAGCTGATTCTGTCCTTATGGCTGGGAGCATCACCTGGGGAATCACCATCCCAGGGTCTCAGTAGGAGAGAGCACAATGTGCTAATGCCTTTTTCTGAGTGTGAGAAGGGGGATTTTACCAGGAATCTGGATCAGATTTGTGCAGGCATTAGCCCACAAATGCACAGATGTAAATGCCCCATGGAGGATTCCTGGCTGACAGACAGCTACAGCCCTTGCAACTGCAGGGAAATTCAAACAGAATAAAACAGAATATTTCAGTTGGAAGAGATCTGCAATGATCATCTACTCCTGCTGCATTTTGCAAAAATCAGTTTGTTGTTTGCAAAAGCAAAATGCAAAGCACCTCAGGTTTACTGAATGTTCACCTCTCCTGGGGGTTTTGACCAGTGCCAGTCAAAGTTTTCCCACACTAAACTTTTTTGTTAGCACAAATTTCACTGCATCAGTGAGACAGAGGGATGTCATTTATGAGTTACCTAAATCTTGGCTTTAATTTACTTATAGTACCCTGACTAAATTCATCCTACCAGTCTAAACAGCAGAGGAGTGAGGAAAGTAATTGCCCTTGGCTCCATCAGTACCCAGTTTTCCTAACTGGCACCTCTGGAGGTCTCAGGCAGAATGACTTGAGAGATGGTCCTGTTCCTCTCCATTGACTAGAGAGGTGCCCAAGACATTTGTGCTCCCAATGTAGGCTTTTTAATTAGGCTCCTAAATTTAAGTGGTAAGAATATTTTAAATGCATGACCAGCACCTGTTAAAATGCTTCCTTGGTTTGAATGAATTGTTGGTAGCACCCCCAGTTGTGTAGAATGTGACCACATCAAACTGCTCCTGAGTTGGTTGGTTTCTTTTACTGATGCTGTTGTCATTCAAAGGTTGGTGAAAAACCTAAACAGAAGAAAAGAAGGCTGGATTCCTGTCCACAGTCTGCAAATAGTAGTTGGTGACTGCAGATTTCGGAATGCCAAAGTCGCAGGTATTATATAGCACGCCTAGCAGAAATATTTCATATTTCAAATCAGGTCTTTTAAGCCATTTGCATTACACTTGATGTACTAAATCTGGCTGCATATGCCACTGCAGGAAAAATAGAAAAGCAAGCAGCCACCCCAAAAAGCCTGCAAAAGTAGTAAATTAAGCTTTCTTTTTTTTTTGTTTCTTAATACCTTAGGACATTACTGAGACTTTAGGCACTAGTAAAATTAAAACCAAGCATTTAAAAATGTAGATTTCTTTGCAAGAGCACTGGGTAGAAGATCCAGGAGAAGAGATGGAGTCTGACCAGGGATTCCTGTGACTGTTTTGCCTACTCGCTGCTGTAGCTCAAACCCCGTGTGAACAGGAGGTACCTAGGCAAAATCTCCTCCTGCTGCAAAAGACATCATGGCCTGACCCCCAGCACTCTAAAGGCAATACTTCATCCCTGCAGCCTCACTCCTGCCCTCGTTGCTGCCTGCTGGTTAATCCATCATTAGATGAATTTTATAGTAAACAGGTTACCAGCTTTTGGCCGAAGGCTTCTAGTCTCAGAAACCATATTTCTCATTTTTTAGCTGTAAATGTACATAGAAATAGATAGGGAAACATAACAGATGACACAAGAAGATGCCTTAAGAGCAGCCTGTCACCCTTGCCATATATGCAGCATCACCGCTCCATGTGTTGCCTCATCACCATGCTGTTCACTGGAAATGGGAGACCAGGGTTTGAGATGGGAACAGCTCAGGAAACCCACATAGACTTAGTCCATAAAAAAAATTTAAAATATACTAGTTATGACCATACGAATCAAATTTTGCAGGGAGATTTCTCTTTAAATTCTTCCTTTTTGTCAGAATCTGTTATTTTGATGAACGTGAAGGAAGCCTTCTGAAAGGCTTAAAATTCCAGACAGCTCTTGATGGTTTTCTAATATATTTCAGTGAAATCCTTCCTATACATAAAGGTATTTTTTATCCCCTTTGTTAAAGAGTAGTCAAATCTCATGAGCTGGAGGTTTTCTGACTTTATGAAAGGGATGGCTTGCTAACCAGTGTTCAAAGTTTGCTGGCACCCTGTTTTCAAGATGCAAGGATATTTACCTTGATCTCCTCTGCATGTATAGCTATCCTATCTCACCACATCCTGTGCAGGAGGGTTCTCCAGCCATGAATGCATCTCAAAAACCAGCAAACTTTGAACCCTGGTTTGCTTTGTCAGGGGACATATCCCCGAAAGCCTAGAGACTCACAGCTCCAGACTGGTTTATGATGCTGAGTACATACAAACTAAAGAGAATTTCACAAGATGAAACCACAGAAACCTCCTCCTGTGGGTCCCACACCACTGCCCTGGTGCTTTGCAGATGTGTCCCAGGGTTTAGTCACAGCACTGAGGCTCTGTTTTCCCTGTGATCAGAACTTTGTTCTCTTTTGCTGTTGCTGATTGTGCCTGCAGTCTGGAGGCATGATTCTAATTTTACATGCATTCCAGGCAATATTGTGGGATGATATAGGATCTTTTCTTGCTATTTCCTAGAGCTATTCCTAGAGCTTTTTGATTGCAGAATGATGTAGGATGTTTTCTTGCTATTTCCTAGAGCTATTCCTAGAGCTTTTCAGCAACGTGTCCTTATTGCCATAAGCGACTTGCACTCTGAAAATTGACTTTCAGACAGTACCTTTGCATTTAGCAATTCCCTTTCCTCTGTGTGCTGGTCACTTCACGCTGCAGGTGACACTGTGCTCCTCTGGAATGCAGTCTGGATTGGGCTCTTTTCTGCTTCTTCAGAAGATGGAGCTCTTGCTCCAATGTAGCAGAGGGAGAATTAGGCAGCCAAGCTTGTAGAACAAAGCAGGGGCAGGAGGGAGCACTGGAACCCTCATGTATTACGAGCTGCTTGTGCTGAAATGCTGTTTTGCATGTAAGCAGGGTAAACATGATTAACGTGTTGTGGGGTCCCCAAGAACTTAGAGCATTCTGGAGTCACTTCAATGCTGGAGGAGAGGCAGTTCTGGCCCTTCAAGGGAGCAGTGCCTTTGTTATTGCTCAGTTCCAGATCCACCTAAAAATAGAACGATATGTCCAATCACAGAATTTCATAACAGAATTCATACAAGTCTGGGTTTGGGGATGTTTTCTCAGTGCAAAGCCTTAAGCCGAATAGATTAAATGGTTCCCTTACTGCCACATTTTTTTCTTAGATTTAGACTGTGGCCCTAACAAAAACCTCCCACCACAGGATGGCTGATACATGCACACCTACAAGCTATTCATCTCCCCTCCTGCTAATTATTCCAGTTTTGAGCAAATACAAATCATAATGAAGTTACTGGGAACTTTTTGCTGCCCACTTTAAGTTAGTGGGGGGGGGTACTTGGTCCATGCCCTACTCTCTGATCATTGCCAGCTTTGCAAATCCACTGTCTTCTTGTAAATCTTGGCCTGGATATAAGCCAGGAGGCTTTTGGGGAGGAAGACAGCTGGCTTGGAGATCATTTTGAGAACAAGTTTTCCTTCTATTGTGCCTCTGGCTGCAAGTTCTGAGTTTAGTCCTTGCTGCTTTCTTCTGAATAGATTTATTCTCTCTCCTGTGCAAGCCCATGGTGGATTTTTTTGTGCCATAGGGTATCAAAAAGTTTTGTATCATAGAGGATTACACACAGAACTTGAAATGGGAAAAATTTGGTGAGAACTCTGATCAGAAAGAGCAATATTCAGAAAATAGGTACTGCTGAGGTTCACTCGTGTTGCTAGTGTCAGCTGCCTTGCTAAAGCAGTCAGGCATTGCCTGTCAACTGACTTGGCTTTGCTGTGAAGTAACAAGGAGATGTGAGATAATCTCTTCATTTCAGGGAAGGTGAGGGCTGTAGCATTACAATCTCAACTCCTCTTCTGCAGTGGGGCAGGAGACAAAACATTTCTGCATGTCCCTTGGTGACTGATGTGCCAAAGACCACAATTTACAGCACTGGCAGTGTCTGTGCCAGTGAAGGAAGAGGCTCTCACCTCAGCTGTGCTGCAGCACCCACTTCGTGGCAAAGGAAGAGTGGGGTCAGGAGAAATTAGGTCCTTGCTGTAACCCAAAGTAGATGTGACTTGTTTTCTCTTTGGTGACAGAGTGCTCATGTCCAACATCAAGGTTAAGCTCTGTCCCTTCTAATCTTTTCTCTCAGCAGTGGTAAACAGATGCAAGCTAAAGGAAACATTTTGTTTGGTCCCAGATTTTCGCATCAGAGCAAAATGGAGCCAAAGCACTTTCAACTTTTTTCACCTGACCTTTAAAAGCTGGGCAGAGAGAAGGGCAAGTGTCCAATTTTCACTCCCTGCATGGAGATTGTGTGAGACTGATTTCTTTTAGAGAGAGCATGAAACAAAGTAGTCTGAAGGGACTTCAGAATAAAGGAAGGGATTAGAATGAAAAGTAGAAGCAGTGATAAAAGCCTTTACTTATTATAAATATAAAAGAAGCATTGCTACAATTTTCAGGTTCTTTTAAACAGAAAAAAAAATGATATGGCAGAATTTATCTTGAGCCCTAAGCATTCAGAGCAGGCATGGAAGGATGCTCTGTGCCAAAGGAAGGCATCCAATAAGCCCCATCCCTGGAAGCGTTCAAGGCCAGTTTAGGTGGGGCTCTGAGCAACCTGATCTAGTGGTGGCATCCCTATCCATGGCAGGGGATTGAAACTGGATGATCATCAAGGTCACTTCCAACCCAAACCGTTCTGTGATTCTATGGTTCTGTGATTTAAGGAGGACACAGACTCCTGTTCTCCATGACAGACCCTGTTCTCATTTGTTTTAACACCCTACTTGCCAAATAATCTCTTCCAAGCCTTAAGGGGATCCTCTCTGTGTGCTCTTCATGCCATAAAGCTGAGCAAATGTTTCCCCTGCTGGTAGTGCCTGAAGAACTGAGCTTGCATGTCCTCTGCTCCTGCTGGCCAGGGTGCTGGGGATCATCCTCTTGACTGTGGTGAGCTTAAGGCAACCCTTTTGTGGCTCAAATCTGCCACATTAGGGTATTTATTGTATGTGGCTGAACTCCTGAGCCCTTGCAGGCTGGCATAAGCATGTTGGCTGAAATGCGTAAGTTTTGTCTAGGTTCTGGTTAAAATGCCACTTGTAGTTTGTAGATGCAGCACAGCTGTTTGCACTATCACTTATGCACTTTAATGATTGCAGCCACAGGCTTTTATATTTATGCAGGGTCCATTAAAGGCAATGCTGATTTCTTTTTGGCCTTTGAAACGTAAGGCAGGGTCTCCTCCTATGACCTGAGATGCCAGCCAGCTTCACTGAACAGCTGTTTAGTAATGCTGTAGAAAACCATTTTGAGCCTGACAAAATAAGGAGTCTAGAGAAGATATCAGCTGGCCTTGCTGTGATAATGAAGTGATAGATGATGGAAATGAGTCAAACCCTGTAGTCCTGCCTTAGTCAAGGCTCTCACTAAAGCCAGTGGGAGTTCAGCTTGTAAGGAGAACTGCAGGACAGCACTTATTTTTTGATGTTATACAAATGTTACATGATTACAGGGTACAATGTATTTCTTGGAATAAGATGCTTTAATATTAACATCATTCTCCATTACTTTATAGATGCTGCCCTGTGTAACACAAGAAAGTTTAGTTCCCCTTGAATTAAGGGTGAACTAGTAGCATCCTATTTTCGATGCTGTTTGGAAGCTTTCAACTAAGTGTTACAGAGAAATAGCACAGTAGTTGGAGTTGTCCTGTACTATTCATCACATTCACAGACCTCCACAGCTTCATCTGCACTGAACGGGACTGGGGTCCTAAGCAGCTTCTCATACTCATAAAGGAAGCCATCCTCTGCTCTTTCTTTTTTTTGCCTGTGGAAAGTACAGTATTTTATTAATTTTACCTGCTGTTTTTCCATGACATCCATCATGTTTCATCAGAGAAGTACACTACAGTTTCCTGACACTTTGTTTAGATGCTTGAAATTTCCTCTACAGGTTGAAGTAGGCTTTGCCTACTTATTAGCTGACAACTGTTCCAAATAAGAAAGTTGAATTTTGGTAAACCAAAAAGAAAACAAACAAACAAACAAAGAAGCTGTATGTCCTGCTTAATTGATTTTATGGTTGGATTTTTCTTAAATATCTACTTCAGCTATGTGAATGTAATGTTCTGTAAGAGCATCATCTGGCTGACTCACATGGGAAGATGCAATAATGCTAAAGATCCTCTTTTTGCACTTAGGGTCTGACTCCAGCCCATTGCAGTCAGTCCCCTTGATTTCAGCGAGGTTTGGATCAGGTCGAACTGACAACTCAGGGTTGTCACCAATCACTTAGGGTCCCAAAGTGTCCCAAGGCTGAAACCTGTATCTAGCAAGTGTTGAAGTTTACATTAATGTATGTACTTTTGGAACACGTGCCATAAATCCAAGTTAAATGTCCATGTTTGCACTAAGGATGTTCTTGTGGTAAGACCGTACTTTTCAGCATCTTTATCAATAATGTATCTATTGAATTTTTGAGAAAGGAAAAAGAATGTTGAACACTCACAATTTAATTTTGCATTTCTTTGTCTAGTTTTGCTTTTGTAGAACATAGATAGGTACAGGTGGTTTGAACTTTTAAGCAGATGTGTGCAAAGAGCACTTGACTGTGTGGAGAGCAGGGTTCATAGTGTGCATGCAGTAGTGAATTTGCTCTGTCCCGTCAAAATGAAATATTTATGCCGTGGACTGAAGGGGGACCTTTATGATCTGACTTTTATTTGTGAACTGATTCTTAAACACAGTCCTAAGTTGTTAAGTTAAAACATACTGGGGTTTGCTTTGGGGTTTTTGTGACCATTTCTGTATGGAGGAATTGTGGAACTACTTGATGGCTGTGGTTGCCTGGGGGTTCCCCATCACACAGTGGACATTTCTCCACTTTGGGTGGCCAGTATTGCAGGTAACTCCTGTACACCCCCCAAAAAAATACAAGCTGAGTCTGAACTGAGCAACATCACAAGACCTAGAAAGATCCTAGTATCCTTTTGGCCACTGGCAAATACAGAAGAGAGGTTTTAAGCCACTGAAGGTTCTTTTCATCTACTTTAAAATCGGTCACAATGCACTTGTTAGGTGGAAAAATAGAGTGTCTTAAGTTACTGTCAGGGCTGTTTATAGTGGTAACAATTCTTGTGGTAACAGTACATATTTTGAGATACAACTGTAAATATTTGTCTCAAACATAGCACACATTGCATATTAAATGGTTTTAATCTTTTTTGTCTTCCATAGTTTTAAATCTAAGCTTTTATTAATTTATGAGGTTGATAAGTTCTGCAACTCTGAATGTACAGTCTGAGGTTTTTAACATTTGAAACTTTGCACACGACATGGTATGTTACCCTGAGTATGCTGTTGAACTAGGCTCTTCATGTATATGTATAAATTACAGTAGAGAATTTTCTCTGACTGCAAGTTTAAATGAACTATATTGTATATGTACCTGTAAAAAATGTGTTAAATCTATATTTAAAAATTAAAAACTTGTTAAATAAATCCATATGAGAATATGCAATTCTGTTCAAAGACGCCTCTGCTATAATTTTAGAAAAAAAATTCTCACAGACTTGGTTTTATTTCATTTCTTTGGGACAACTAAAACCTTCTTATATGCATTTTGATTTTGAGGTAAATCAGTGGCAGATGATCCAATTACCTTCTTGCTGGATGTAGTGGCAACGAAATTGGGAGAGGCACCTCGGTGCTCATACTGACATCTGAAACAGCAGCTACTGAAATCCCCCCTGGTTCAGGGTGTCTCCATCCCCAGCATTCCCTTCATTCCAGCACTGGGCAGAGCTGCCAGGAAGGACCATGGGCTGAGGCTGAGGACCATGGGGATGTGCTCATGGGTGTCTCCCAGGGAGGTATTGCCTGTGGCATGTCCCAGGCTATCTGTGCCCAGGGGACATCCCACAAGCTCATCTGGGGAGGGCAACACACATCACTAGCAGCAGTGCCAGTTGCTGCAGTCTCTAATTTAACATGATTAATATGGAGACCAGGACAGGTAATGACCACTAAGCAGTTCTCTTTATAATCCTAACAAGACTTAGCAGAAATCATTACCATAAAGCCTGCCACTACCTTTAAATGAGTTTTACACAGGTTTTAGGTCATTTTTACAGTCAATTTTATGCTATCCTAAAGGAGGAGGAGCATTTCCTGCTGTCTGTGATCCATCTCAGCCTGCCTCATGTGAAAACATCTGTCCAAGAGCACTGTGGGTGCACTGCTCTGCATGTTCACCTCCCTTGTGGGCTCCTGCTTCTGGGATCATGGTGGGTGCTGGTGTCTGAGGCACCAGTGCCCGATGGGCTTCCCTTGCCCACAGTGCTGTGTGGCAGCTGTGGGCAGTGTCAGTGGCATGCTGGCCCGGGGCACGTGTGACCCATGCCCCTGCTCATCCACACCAACCTCTGCATTCAGGATTTGGGGACCACCTCAACAGTGCCAGTGCATTCAGCAATACAGTCGTGGATCATTAAAAGGGCTTTTTATTTCCTTATTACCACATTTTCACTGCGTTCTCTTAACTTTTGCCTTCCAAGAGCAGAAGTTATTTCATTTAGAAGTGTTTATTAAAATGCAATAATTTCTCAAAAAAAGGGAGATTGCTATGGTCTCTTCAACCAACCAGTCTATCCCTTGGCATAGTGTAGCCTCCCCAGTGAAAGCATAATGCTCCCTTGAGTTAGGTGAGCCTCGTGTTTTGCTTTATCCATTTCACATACTTGGAGACCCTGGTGTAGATGCCATATTTGCCTGGCTTGGCACATTCCTCGCCCCAGCTGGTGATCCCTGTGAGAAACCAGGTGCCCTCAATCTCAGTGGTGTAGGGACCTCCGCTGTCCCCCTCGCAGGTGTCACTGCCCCCGGACGGGTAGCCTGCGCAGAACATGTTCTGCAGGATGGTGGTGGAGGTGCTCTTGAGGCACGTTGGCCGGTCAACAAACGGCACCTTGAGGACCTGAAGGATGGTGGCCGGCCGGCCGCGGAAGAGCCGGCTGCCCCAGCCGCTCACTGTCCCTGTGCCTTGCTTCAGCAGGGCATTGGTGAACTCCCGGCTGCCGAGGCAGATGGGGGTGACGTAGCTGTTGAAGCTGAGGGGCTCGTCCAGCTCCAGGAGGGCAATATCGTTGTGGTACTCATTGATTGTGGCATTGTACGTGGGGTGGGGAAGCATTTTCACCACTTTACGCCGCTGCTCTGTGTGATCATTCTTCTCGGTGTTGTGTTCACCTGCAGAGACAAGTGTGACTTGGGCTGGATCCCTCCATGGCTGGATCAGTGACCATGCCCTGGTGAGGCCATCCCAGTGTGATTCCAGCCCAGCTAAGTGGCTGCAAAGGGCTGAACCTTCAGGCTGCTCTGAGACTGGTACTGTCCAGGCTGCTTGCTCCTTGTCAAAGGGAGCTGGAGGTTCCCTCACGACAGCGCCTCCTCTGTCCCTGCAGCAAGCAGAACCTAAACCCCCAGATGTGACACCGGGTACACATTGTCCAATCATGTGCCAAAGATCCAGATGCTTTTGCCAAATTTAGTAGTAGTGTGGCTGTTTTGGGGTTTTAGCACCCTCAGAGAGATGTAAGGGAATGATGTCCTTGCACTTAAGGGGACAAAGCCTGTTGATGAAAAATCTTGGTTTAAAATAAGTAATTTATTAGTAAAAAGAAACCTGACCCTCCATTTTCTAAAACCACACAGGCATGGGGCAGAATGGGGTGCCGGAGATTACAAAATGCCACATCCTGATGCTCACAGGTGCTCCCGGTTTCCGGCCACCCACCCGAGGCTCAGCTGCTCACAATCGGTGTCGGCAGCTCCGGGTTCCTCTGATTGAGTTGTTACCTCCCCTCCCGGCTTGTGTAACAGGTAGAGAGAGGGAAGGGAAAATGTTCTGTGGCCTCAGGTCGGCAAACGGGCAGATCTGAGTTTGCCTGTAGCCGAATCCCCTCTCCTGCCTGTGCTCTGCCTGTGCTGAAGGCTGGAGAGCAGGATGACTTTTCCCGATTGCTTTCTCGCAGCCCCAGAGGCGCAGGGTGCGTTTAACCCCTGCTGCGGGGTTTCTACACGCTCCGCTGTGATCTCTAGAATATACCATCTCCTCTAAACAATATCTGCAGCACTGCTGGCCCTGCCCGTGTCCTGTGCCTGCGGCTGCCTGCGAGGAGCAGCACGGAGCCTGCGAGAGAGGTGAGGTGGATTTCTGCGGTCACGCTGATGCTGGCGAAGGCGGGAGGGCTGCTGATGTGCTCTGAGAGGGGTTTTTTTGGGCAGAGTGTGAATGTCAGCTACCTTGCAGGCTATGATTCTACAGTGTTTCTACAAGACAGGTGTGGGGGAGACTTTCATATGGTTTTTCTTATGTTACAGCTGCTTGCTAATGTTGGAGACCTGAAAACATGCTTCAGGGATGAAAGTGGAGAGGCAGGAAAGCACAGGGGAAGGAAATGCTTCTTCCACCTCCTGCTATAGATTTTTGGGCCTCCTAAGATGTTATACACAAAGCCAAACACTTAGCATGAATGGATGTGGAGGACTTTGATGATGCCCATGCAGCGTGCACAGTATGGGTACAAATTCAATTGTCCATGGAGCCCTGCAAAATCATGTTTTGATTTCTTGACTTGCTGTACGGCCAAAATTCCACCCTGGAAACATAGCAGTGCTGCAGAGTGGTGTGAAGGGAGTGTGAGGGGACTGGGCTGATAACGTATCCTAAATGGAAGGAGTGTGTGATGTGCAGGAAGGAGCCTGAAAGGAGAGGCAGTTTGCATACAGATGCAGCAAACACAAAACTTCTATCCAGATGGAAATGTGCTTTTCTGGGGTGGAGACTGTTTTTGCACCGAGCATTTTATACTTTCACACATTATTGGGTGCAAGGCTGGGCTTAGTGCTCAGTTTCCCAGCAAAACTGCCTGGAAACAGATAGCAAAAAGTGCTGTGAGCCTCATCCTGCCAGCACTTGGCAGTGGTGCCCAGCCCCATGGCACTCAGCCTCCAGGGTCCAGCCAGGCACACTCAGGAGCTTGGCCATGTTGACATGGAAGACAAAGATGACGCCCTTTTGATGACCTCATTTGTGTAGGTATAAACTCTGTGTGTCAAGTCTGAGGCAAAAAGTCGTTCTGGTCACTAATACATTTCATAGTGCTTAAACAGAAGGTACGAATCTTCCATGCCTCCTCTCTGTACTGCAAGTAGCAATTACTAACCATGTCACTGTTCCTCCTCCTGTACTTATTGGTGTAACCTATGCAGATTATCATACAGGGGAAAAACAAATAGTTTGGGGAAGCTGATTCTGACACAGCTGTGAAATGTGGTACCTTGATGCTCACCAAGGCCCCATGTTGAGTTATCAGCAGGCTGCCTAGCAGGAGGTCTAGCACATCTGGGTACCACCAAAAAGGGGGAAACATCATTTCAAACATCATTTTTCAAGCAGATATACATTTGTTTTTTATAATAGTAGTATTACCTGTTGTGCAGCCTGGCTACACAGCCCTTGTCCAACTCCCCAGACAACCCTGCTGTACAAGCAAACTTTTCCACATGCCAGCCCAGCTTGTCTCCCTCAATACATAAATTCTATTTACTCCTAAAAAGTTAGGAGAAAAAGTAGTTATCTTTTTCTTTCAAGGAGGTAGTCAGGTTACTGATGCCTCTCTTGAACTAGCCATACAAATCTAGAGTGTTTTCTGAAAGCTGTCTGAAGATGTAATGTGAGCTTCAAATAGATGAGAATTCCCCAGTGAGACCTGCAAGGTGAGCAGAGGTAAACATCCACCACACCAGTTCATGAGGCAGCGTTTTAACTGAAGTCCATATGGCTTTAAAGCTGCCTGGATGACTCTCTGGCTCAGGTGAGATTGCGTGTGGTCGGGTTGAGCTGTGTTTACAGTATGATCCAGCAGCTCCATGGCTTTGGAACCAAGGCCAGACCCAGCTTGCTGCTCCCATCAGAGGTGGTGGTACTTGTAGGAACAAGGGTGATGAAACACTGCAACCTACAACTGTAGCCTCTGTGCCCCGTAGCAGCTTGTGCCATGCTGCTGCCCATTGTAATGATGTGGATCACAGTGTTCTGTGCAATGTCTTGCAAGCCCTGTCCCATGTCCCTCTCCTGAGCTGGCCTGATGTTGCCTAAGGTGCTCACCTGCCACAGCAGTGATGTCGAAGTCTGGCTTCAGGCAGTGTGCCGCTGTCACCAGCCATTTCTCGTTGATGATGGATGCACCACAGAAGCCCACACCATCACTGTTCACCAGGTAAACCTGTGGGAGCAGCAGGAAATCACATCTGTGTGTTTGTGTAAACCTGGACTAGTAGAAGGTGTCCCTGCCCATGGGCAGCGGGGTTGAAACTAGATGATCTTTAAGATCCTTCTAACACAAACTGTTCTACAATTCTATGATCTACTGAAACTGATGGAGACAAAAAGTGAGCTGCATTGTTCTTTGCAAAGCTGTGCCTTGTGAAGCTCCCCTCCCTCAGCCTTCAGCTTAATTTTGGTAAATTCATGGACTACAGGGCAATTCATTGCTGTAGTTCAATACAGAATACTTTGTACCTCACCAGATAAAGATGGTGTGATTCTGACATCTGGCTTTTTTTGCCAGGGTAGACCCCCATCCAAGCAACTTTTGTTGCTGTGGCATAAAACCAGAAAGAAGGTGTGTTCCTGTTAGACTTGAGACCCATTGCTACTCTAACCTCGGAGGTGGGCTTTGGGTGTTTAAATTAATATGACCCTGCCTTCAGAAAGAAATTAATTGACAGAGTGACTGCTGAGGTTACAGAAGAATTGCGGAAATAGACAGTACCTGCCAAGGCACCTCTCCTTTCATGCTGTCTGTCCCACCAACAACCCGTGTGCCCTCCTTAATTATTGGTGTGATTTTCGTGGTGGCAGCAGTGCTGATTTCTGTGATGTTGTCGAGCACCTCATCATGAGCATCATCGTGGTCATCACTCGTTATGTTCCAGTTCTCAAAGGTGTTCATGGATCGGGTGAGCTTGCTCTTCACTTCAGGAGCTGTGATCTTCCCACAGGGATATGGCACTGCACGAGAAACAGTTGTGGTTAAAAACTGGCTGCGTGTCGCACTGAGAGTTACAGTGACTGAAGGAGCAGGGGAGGAGGCAAATGCTGCCTCATCTCTGCATCCTGTTTGGGAGCAACATGGGAGACATGTCAGTGGGCTGGCCAAATGTTCCCAGTGCAGACATGCCTATGCCTTTGAGCCACAGTGCAAGTAGTATGTAAGAGTAGCAAAAGCATAGATTGTTTCTGGGCTTTAGGTGTCTAAACAGCTTTTAAAATGAGAAAAGCTTGTGTTGAGCATGCATGCCTGATGGGCTGGTGCAGCTGTGCCTTCTCTTGGCTGGATGCTGTGGCACATACCTGCAAGGCTCATGGCAGGCACTTTGGCTGGCATTTCTACAGCAAGTGACTCCAGAACAAAAAATGTCCAGCTGGGAGAGGACAGGAAATAAGATCTGCCAATTGTACAGATAATCCTGCTTGGCACCAAGGTCAGGAAAACATTAATAAACTCTTTCTAGAGTTGTAGATTTTCTCTGTTAATGAAGATCTCATCTGCAGGCTCATTTCAGCTCTTCCCATTTCTCTCCTACGCACTGTGTGTCGAATTCCTGTTGATAGTGGCAGTCAAAATAGTAAATAACATCAGGCATTGTCTTTCATCTGAAAAGCTTTCAACAGCACTGATCAAGCAAACACTAGTGTAAAATCAGATGTGAGTGTGGCCTACTAAGGTTTCATCCTTTATTTTTAAACAGTTCACTTTAGGAACAAGACTTAAATAAGTGTTGAGTGATGGAAAGTGCTACCCACAAGGTTAGGCTAGGAAATGAAGTTTTCAGAGCCAACAAAAGCTAAGCTTTTGCAGGAAGGGCAATCACTAAACCTGAAAGATGATCTTTTTGCTGAGAGTAAATCTTTCTGGTCCAGTGAAAGTGATACAACATGTTGGGCAATGCAGGCCTGAGCTCTTAATGATCTCTGTTAACATGACTCCCAGTCTAAGGTGCTTCCTACACTGATTTCTGAAAGCCAGCACTTTCAGGAATTCAAAGTGTTCCTGGCTGTAGCTCTCAGCCCTTAGCAAACTAACTCACCTGTGCAAGTACCCTGCATGCAAGCTTGGGTGTTAGAAATATGATCGCATCAAGTGTTCAATTGACTTTAAATGACAAAATATTTATCTACAAAGACTCATCTCTCCTCTGTCAGATATGCTGTGAGGTGTTCATGCCCAGTTGGGTCTGTGCAGTTCGAGTTATTGCAACAGCCCAGGAGGAGGGTAAAGCTGGAGAATATAACAAGAGCTAGCTATTCTTTAGCCCTCTATAAAGCTGCAGCCTCAAGCAATGCATTTCCCTTCCACTCCACTCAATACCAAAGATAAACAACCCAATTTGATGGGTTGTCACTGGGGGTCTCTGGTGCTATTTGCATATAGAGCAAGGCTGTGTGAGTGGTATGCAGAGGCAGTGAAAGGAAGAGGCCTGAATATGGTCTGGCCTGTGTAGAGTGTTTCTAAGCAGAGCGAGCAAGATGTTGGGAGGACACACCACCACAAAGCTTCACTTCTATCCACCCAACTCCCCCTAATTATAACTGGGTGATGACCAGCCATGAAATGGACCATCAGAAGGATGTACAGTAAGAAAGATCATCTTTTGTTCTGTAAAAATCCAAGGCATCCTCAGTGTAGAAGCAGTAACTAAATATTAGCTCTTATTGGAAGAACATGGGGGTGAACTCTTGCTGGTTGGATGCTGGTGTGATGAACATCACTTTTTTGCCTCCAGGAAGCTACTGATCTGTATCTAGAAATATAATATGGCTGCAAGTGGAAGAGGCACCTGTGTGAGCAGCCATCCGAAACAAGCATTTGCCTTATAAACAAATTCCCAAACTATCTTCCTTCTCCACCCACATAGACTAAAAAATGGATGTTTAAATTTAATTGCTTTGAGCCTGACCCTACATCTGCCCTTGGAAAAGTGCAGGGTCAGGCTCTTTACATTTGCTAAGCTGGAAAACAAGACTGGTTTCCAAGAGGATATTGCATTTCTGTGCCATCCATGTACCTAAATCCTGGACAAGACCCCGAAAACTTTAACTCAAATCTCTTAAAAACAGTTTAAAAGTTAACCTGTAGGTTCACAGGACTTTCCATCTTCATGAAGTCTATAGCCAGCAGCACAGGAACACACAACCTTCTGTGGTGGGTCATGGCTGCAAAAGTGCTTGCAGCCTCCATTTTTAATAGCACATGTGAAGTCTGAAAGAAATTAAAATGAAACAGTGAGAGCTCTTCTGAAATACTACTGGTCAGAGATTTGCTGGGACCTGGATTTTGAGCTCAGTAACCCATTGTGGTTGATCAAGACTATGGAAAACAGATGCTTGCTTGCAAGGAGAGCATCCCTCCAAATCACATCCCTGCTCATAATGAAGGAGCATCAGGCAACTCTTTGAGAAGGCAGGTTGAGGAGCCTATAAGAGGTCCTGCAGAGTTCTGGCACAGTCTTCTGCTTCCAACAACTGTGTGCTGTCTGAAATTTGGCAGCCTGACCCTAAAGGACTCCTGCAAATATTTGCTTACAAGCCATGTGATTTCCCCACAGTTCTTCTTCCCTCCCACTGTGCTTACGGCAATCCAGCCCAGGTGTGGATGCTTGCAGAGAACACCATGTGTCATGTCAGAGCAAACCCTGAACCCAAGCAGGGCTTTGTCCTGGGATTATCACTGGGCTCTGAACTAAAACCTCAAGCAAAGCCATATGTTCTTTCTGACATACCAATAAATCATCACAGCCTGACATGAAAGAACCATTTCAGCTGGATGTTTGATGAACAGTGTCCAAGCATGAGGCAGAGCGAGATTCCCATGACTTGCACCTGTCTTTTCCCACTCCACCTCTCACTTGTCTGTGGTGGGAACACCATCTCTTGGAGGTGGGAAACCACTAATCTGTAGAAGCCCTTTCAGTTCTCAGTGAGTTTTCAAATAACTTTGCAGCAGATTAACTCCACTCCTACTTCCTCAAGGACACCTCCCTTCCTGTAGCCATTTTAGTGCCATCATTTACTATTTTTACGGAGCTCCTCTTCACGCCTCACTTCTAGCTCTATTTTTGTTCCTGTCTCACTTCCACAAGAAATCTGCAATGAGACTATTTAAATTTGATGCAGCTTTGAAATGCTCTTTTTAACGTACACTCTTCTCTTGCCAGAGCAGAAGCACAACTAGAAAGAGAATCTTTTATTAGTGCAGTGAGTCTATCACATTATGCGAGTCGCACAGCCCCTGATTATATTATAAATATAAGAGCTGAATATCCCTCTTGCTTAAATTATCAGCTGTTTGGTTTTCATAAACTCCTTAACCCATCAGGAAAATATTTGCCTTTTGTTTGCCTTCAGAATCAAGGTTGCTGCTGATAATTATAATTATGAATTTAGAAGAGTGCCATGGAGAGAAGGTTAGGATAATCCTGTCCTGCTCAGCACCTGCTGCCCATCCAGGCATGAAAAATGGAGAGGGGGAGTGGAAGAATGGGGCCTCCATTGGGGTCAGTGGAAAACTATTACTTTCAGTGGGTGAGCTCATTGTCCCTGATTGATGAGCAGCCTCAGAAAGGCTTGTGCTGGGGAGATAAAGGAAGGTCTCTGTGTCAACATTTGCACTGGCAGCTGCAGCTGAACAAAAGACCTTGAGCCTGAGTCTCTGTTGAACTCAGCATAAGAGCAGGTGCTCAGCAGAGGTGGAGCTGGGGCAGACCAAGGGCTGGAGGGGACAGAAATATTCACTCCTGTATCCCCAAGCATGTATCCCTGCAATCCCATTGCCAACAAACTTGACTTACAGCAATACAAAATGTGTCTGAAACAGCCCCCTAGTAAGATGAAACTCTGTGCCTACTTTGATCCTATGAGATTTCAAGTAGAGCAGCACTGGATAAGCCTCCAGTACTTACCTATTTCACAGTTTCTGCCTTCATACCCAGCTGGGCACCAGCACACATAGGAATTTATTTCATCCTTGCAAACTGCTCCATTTTTGCATGGGTTGGGGTCACACTGATTTCCATCTTGGAGAGAAGACAGAAGAGTTAACACACATGAGTGTCTACCATGACTGGTGCAGACCACGTGCTGGAGCCTTGCCCTGTGCAAGCCTCCTGTTAAAGACAAGCAAGAGACTGCACTGCTTCCTTCTTTGTAATGGAAAATAAGTCAGATCCTGGTATTCAAGTATGAAACAGACAACGTCAACGCTGGGGTAACATCAGCAGCAGTGCTTTACCCAGAGTCCTATTTGTGTACCCTGTCCCATCTGGGTTAATTCTGCTCCTTTCAGCAGAACCCCTCTTTAGCTGCCCTCACACAACATCTCAACAGAACCTCATCTCTTGACTGAGTTAGAGAAATTTAAAAAGTTTGTTTCCTCAAGAGTGTATCCTAATATGGATTATTTTAACATTACTGTCCTGTGAAAGTTTGTGTCTGTCCACTTGGGTTTGGAGACCTCTCTGTGTATTAGGATTGAGGACCTCCATCATCACTCTCTCAGTGTTGTACTACTGTTAACTGATGAGGACTTCCTTATGTGTCAGAGCTTTTATTTTCACAGTTGCCTACAGCTGAGAAGCTGAAGCTTTAACAAAAATACTCACTATAGCAAAATTGGCAATCTAATACTTTGGAAGAGTAAATCAGTGACATTAAACGGCAGAGAAAGTCCTTTGAAATGTTTATGCCAAAGCACGGAGGAAGGGGAAGGTCTTGCTGAGTTTGTGTCCTGCTTGTAAGTGTGGCAGTTAATGGTGCTTTCAGGAGTGGGCCGGAATGTAAAAATGCAAACAGGAATAAAACAGTTTTGGCTTGTCTAAGTTATGGTGTCAGGTTTTGCACATAAGGTGAGGATTGCAGTTGTTGTTGCTGCCTGAGGAGGGCAACTGGGGCTTGGGTGGTGTGCAAGGAATGGGCTCCTGTGGACTACACATGTTAGGAATAGCAGCTTGTATGCTGAGCAGTAAACCAGGTATTTTAGGTGATAGAGAAATATATGACATTTCTTACTTTTTTATGAGCTAGTATCTGTCAGGGAAACAAACTCAGTGTTGAGTTTCATCAGTTGGTTTTCAGATGACAGTCCTACAATGCAAATGTAACTTTTTTATTTTATAGTCTGGACTGAATAATCTAAATTATTTAAGGCTTTTTAGTGAGATGTTCTGGGCGCTTTGCCAATCTACGAAGCAGTTCATTTATTGAAATGTCCTTAAAATTAGTTTCAGATGTTGTAGTGGGCATTGAAATCTTTTTGTCAAGAGACTGAGGAGTTGCTGGGGATGGAGGCTGAAAAGCAAAAAGAAAACAGTGAAGTAAGGGTTTGGGAGCAATGGTGTGAATTGCAAACAGGTGTTTGCTATAATCATGTTGAGGCTCCACTTTAATATGGCATTTCTAGAGACTCATGCTGTGCTTTCATGAGGCTGGGCCTTATCTGGAAATTTCTGCTTGAGAACATAGATTTTGCTGTAGGGATCTTAATTATTGCTGTGGTGTTTTTCTCTATAACACAGCTGAAAGTAGAAGCCCAGAGTGTGACCTGGGCTCAACAGATCCAGTAGTCTCTGTGAACTGTTTTTGTTCAGTGATGTTTCTGAAGTTTGTTCAAAAAAACCTGCTTGGACAACGTAAATGCTAAGACATCTTTTTTTTTCCCTTGCCATTTCTATACCAGTGGGACTGGCCCAGGCTGGGTGGCTGCAGGATTTAGAGTGAATAGCTCTGACTAAATTATAACACAGTTTCTGGATTCTAGAATACATTTGTTACAATATCACTCGCTATTTATACACTGAGAGTTGAATGTTAAGCGTTTGAACAGGAAGAAAGCAGCTCTTACCAACGTATGTTGTCCAAAACTCCATCTGCAAAGAGAGAAAGAAAAAAAAAAGGACGTTTCCTTTGTTTTCTGATTTCTGGGCACTGTCTGACAGAATTAGTACAGGGATGACTCCAAAACTGAAGGAAAAGATTTGCAGGGAAACCACCCTCCATAATCCCAGTGGTGACCGACAAAGCTTTTAAAGCAGTTCCCCAGTCCAACTAATGGATCACAAATGAGAACCAGCCAAGCCAGATGCTGCCCTTGGCCCTGCAGATTTTCCCTTTGCTGTTCACTACTCTTCGCCCTCTGTGTATCACCTGAAGGGCTCATAGAGCTGTGGGCAGCAGGGAATAAGTTGTTGCCATTTTGCAGCAACGACACTCACCGTTTTCTCCGAGTTTTCAAACACTTCTCGGGCTTCTTCAAAGCTGCATTTTTCTTCCATGCATTCTCTCTCGAGGTTCCCAGGAATAACCTCTTCCAGTCTGTTTGAGTTGGCTCGCTTTTGCCTCTGCAGAACCAAATTTGCCTCTTTTTTCTCGATGAAGACTGCAATTTGAACAGAAATAGGGGCTGGAGAGGAGCACGTACTGTTGTGTGGTGAAGCTGGGATGGACTGTCAGGGCTGTGTTCTGTTAGAAAGCAAGTCCTTTTCAGACATTCACTCCCCTCTTGTCCCATGACTTGGGACATTTCAGGCATGTTATCATCTACCTGAAGCTTCTTTAATGCCCAACTTAATCACAATACAAAGAATCAAATCTGCAGAATCAACTGTCAAAATAGTCCATAGACAGAAATGACTGATGGTGAGAGGGTGATTGGGAGACCTGAAGTTTGATGCTTAAAATACCCTAAAGCAGATGGTATATCTCCTGTCACAGATGCATAGACCAGAATAAGCTGAAAGGGGAAAATAATAGGCTTTTTCATGCTGCTGCTTGGTGAGGTCTTGTTTGGACACAGAAATTGTTCTGCTTTAACTGCCTCTGCCTGTTTTGGCTGTGAAAGGCCATTTGCCTCTGCAAGCAGCTGCAGCCCCTGGAAGCAATGGGCCATTTACTTCCTTCCCTGGTCCTCACTCCTCATGTGCCTGTGTCCCACCACTTCCTGCCGACAAGGGGGATGGCCCTCACCCTTTGGGCCACATCGTGTCAACAAGGGTATGTACATCCACATTCAATGGGCTGGCCAAGCTCTTGGCAGAGCCACCAGCAAAAAGCTGCTGGCACTGCAGGATCCCCCAGTCTGGGTGGGATGTCTACATTGGTCACCAGCCTTCCCATGGTGGCTGCCTGGTGAAGGGCATGAGAACATGCAGTCCCATCATGGTGCTACCAGGGATGTTCTCCTGGCAGGGCCATGTGTCCCAACAGCAATAGCCATCCTGTGGCAGCCTTCTGGCAGGGCTTGCTTCTGACCCACTTCTCAGAGAACCTCTCCTCTGCTGAGGACTCTTCTTCCCCCACCCCACCGCTCTAAAACACATTATTCACCCAGAGGAGCTCCCCAGCTTCTCTTCTCTCTCCACCCTTCCTTAGCACTCGTAGTGTGTTGCTTTTTGTCACCAGATGGCACGGTAGAGCAGCTCTTGGAGCTGCTGGTGGCCATTTGTGACATGGACTCTCATCTGGGGGCTCTGTGCTGGAAGGGGGTCAGGTAGCTGTTGGACTGACCTCTCTGAGGGTTAAAGACAACATGAGTTCAGCCAGGTGGGGAGAGCACCAGCTGCTTGTCCCTTCTCATGGCTCCTGCTCCTAATCCAGAGCCAATCCCAGCCCCACCAAACCTGCAGAGGGATGGTTTTGTTAAGCTCTCATGAGCTCCAGGATGGTTGGTTTGATTGACACCATGACACTGACAGTGTAACAGGCCCCTTCATTGACAGATCTGCAAAAGACTGCACTAACATCTCTTGCAATGCTTTCGATCACTGGACTGCAAGGTTGCACCTCTGCTTCCTCGTGCTAGTGTGGTTTTGGTTAAAAAGAAAAGGATAGGTAAAGCACTGACCTATAACGAAGCCAGACTTGTTTCAAACACAGCAGCCCCCACGGGGTGGCCAGTCCTGTCACAGCTGCAGGGTTGTGGTTTACATGTGGGACATGAACATGCACCTCCAGGTTGGCCTCCCCAGCCATGTGGCACCAGGGAGCACAGCCTGTCTGGGGGAGACCTGCCCCCTTCTCCTCATGGCAAGGGCTTCAGCCTTCAACTTGGCTCCAAGCTGGGCAGGAAAGGCTCAGTTGGGAATGATGGTGCAGCCTTCCTTGGTTTTGTCACCCTGTAAGTTCTCCATGTGCTTACTGCCCAGGGAATGTGGTGTGAGCACAGCCACACATTGCCCTGCATGGAGTGAGGCAGCTGTGTCAGACATGCTCCTTCATCTCTTCCCAGTGGGATGTGCCAGGCACCTGCTGTAATTAACCCATTTAATGAAGAGAACTCATTTTAATGAATGCAGCTTTACCTTCCTTCAGATCTCTCTAGGCTCTCTGTGTTGCTTATTTATCCCACATGCTGCTTTACAAGCAAAACTTGATTTGGACTGAAGGTTGCAGGCCCCGTGGGGTGACAGGAATGGCACTCACCTGGCTGGAAACCATCCTCACACCTAGAATATGCTCACTTATAACTTACCAACTTCTGAACCACTATCTGAAGGAGTGAGATGGGTCTCTGGTGCTGGAGAGTACCTGTTTTGCCAGCTGAGTATTGTATTTTATCGGGGGTACACCTGGGTGGGTGATGGTACCAATATGAGGTTCTGCTCACTTTTCATTGCTTAGCAAACATTTTGGAAAGAGCCTTTTTTTTAACCTGTTACTAGCAATGTTTTAATGAAAGAAGGACTAGCCTTGCAGCAAACAAGAACTCGCATTGGATGTGAACCAGCTCTGCTGGAACTGTTTCTGCTACAAATAAATCAAGCAACAGCCTGCATTACTATGTGTGATTGCCCACATCCATCAACTGCTCTATCTTGTCTACAGTTCTGGCTGCATCTTACAATCTTTGTTAAATTCACCCTGGATTAGGCTTTAAACAATCCTCACAGTGGCAAATCCAATGTTTTATGGATGTGAGCACTCATTTGTACTTGAGGACAAAGTGATGGCACATGAAGAGGTGTGGATGTTACTCCATGAACAATGATCTCCCCTTTTTTCCTTCTGTGTGTGTGTGCATTCTAAAATGGCTGAATCAAGCTTTGAAAGCTTAAAAGCTGTAAAAAAAAAAATCTAAGAAAAATTCTGTTCTTAAAATTAATCCCTGTGACACATTCTGTGTAAAATGAGCATAAAAACTATTATTTCATTCCCAAGAAAAGAACCAGAGATTTAAAGAGGAGCTTTGAAATGCAGCAATCCCTCTGAACTGTTGTCTCTTATATGACTGCACAAGCTCTGCCACTGTCAAGTTACAAACTGTCCCTTGCCAGTGTCTGTAACACCCTATACCCAAAAGTGAAGGATTTGCTAGGTTTAAATGAACTCACCTGTACCTTCATCACCAAGACAAGCTCCCAGAAGACAAATGGAGAGTACAAGGGGGATATTTGCCATCTTCTTCCCACTGCCCAAACCTCTTGCTGACAACTGTTCGGGTGGTGGAGCTCAGTCAATAGTTCCAAAGTGCAAGTGCTTGTTTATTGACTCTGGGTAACCCTTTAATTTAAGGTCCCCATATGTGCCATTGCTGAAGCTTGAAATGACAGCATGGGTGTTATTGGAGAGGGTACGTGCAAGAAACCTGCCAGGTTTTTACAGTCCTTGGGCTCATGTTCTGCAGTGTGGGATACTACTGCCACGTTTGGGGGTTGAGCAAGGGTCAAGAATAAATTAATCGAGCTTCAGTGAACCTCTTTAAAGCACTGAGTTTCCCATTCCTACCCAGTGGATGTTGTTGACCATATCAGTATCATTTTCAAAGACTTCAGTATAGTTCATGTTTTGTTTTGTGTGAAACCATTCATATTTAATGGTGGGCTACTCTTAGACTTTTAAATCCCATCTCTTCCCTTTTTCTGTCTTTCTCTTATTATGAAAAGCTATTTCAAGGTGAATAATTGCTTTTGGGAAAATGCTGAATATTGCAAAAAAATAAATGAAACATAAACTTCTGGAAAGGTCAAAAATCTCTCCCTGGCCTCCCTCCTCAAGGAGTTGTAGGGGAAGTAAGCACACACACTTCAGGGCTTGTGGGCTTTCCACCAGTGATCTGTTCCTCAAAACCTGCTTTCAGGTTTCTGCTTCTTCCCCTACTGCCCCATGCACAGGGCAGAACTGGAATCCATCATTGCACCCATGCACACCTGAGGCTTGCCTAACCACAAAAAGGTCTTAGACAGCTGTTTCAACTTCTAGTGTGCTGCTGGTGCTATTGCCTTTTGGTATTGGCTTAGCTCTAGTTCTAGGCTTGAGAAAAGCAGCAAGAGGCTCAAGGCTCTGATGGCTTGTTGAAGCAGGAGAGCTAGAAGAGGAGATTTGGAAGGTTTGAGCAAAGAAAGATGGATGTTCTGCTATTGTCAGTGCAAGGGAACCCCACGGTGTATTTCTTGGTGCTGAGTGCTCACAGGCAGGCAAACACCATCCAGAGACGCCTCCCAGGCTGGAGAGCTATTAGTTGCTATGAGGCTACAACAACCCTTGGGTAGTTGTTAAAGTGTTTGCTTGAGTTCATGAACCGTAAATTCTGTGCACTCAGTCCAAAAATTTTAAAATGTTCCTTTGTCAAGTAAATGGGAAAGACGTTTATGTTTGCATGGGTATTTGGAATTAATTTTGTATGCAACACAGAACGATCAGCTGCAGGTAAACAGGAGATGCTGAATGTGAGTTTCAGCCTTGTGAGATACGTGTTGCCTGGGTGAAAAAAATCCTTTATTTTCCCTTTCTTGAGCAAACAAAAGGTCCTGAAACCTATAATACATCTCGTTTCTTCTTGCTCCATTTGAAACAATCTTTATTCATCACAGACAGTATCTTTTGTTATCAAATTTCTGCGGTAGATAAATGAGTTAGGATGAGGTAATGTGCTGTTGATGTAAATTTAATGCAAAGTGAGGAAGGTAATGATCATCTCTCATTTTCTGTGCATAAGGAAATGCAAATATGAGAAAATAAATTGAGCTAAAATGCTGAAACAATAGATCTCCTATCAATAAAGAGGAGTGTGGAGAATGGTCTGCCATAACCAAGGATAATTAGAATCTCATTACTATAAATATTTTAGTTCAGAACATAGGTCAGTCAAATCATTTTAGGTTTATAGTGCATATTTCTCTTGTAATAGTATTTGCAACATTATTGCAAATTAATCTTGACAAAGAATGCCAATCATTAGAATAAACACGGCTATTAAAACAAATAATTTCTATTGTTTACCACTATTGCTGTCATCTTTTGGGGCATTAATTTGAAGTAAAAGTCTTTCTTTTTATTTATTTTGTAAACACAAACCCCAGAATTGTGATCCCCACTATGGGAACTTTGGAGATGAAAGTTGTGCTGTTTAGGTGGATGACATTGATCAAATCTGGATATGTTTTGACTTAGTGTTCTACATCCTGAAAAGAAGGGTATTTTAAATGCACGTCCAAGTCATGTTTTTTCTAATTAAATAAACTTTCTGTAGGAATGAGTTGGTATGAGATGTCTCTTCTGGTTTGAGGTTTTAGGTTTGGAGCTTTTATTGTTGAAATATCCCTTTTTTTGTTGGAACAGAACTATCACACACACACTTGGTTGCTGGGCCTGAGTTTGTGTCCAAGGCAGAAGAGCTGGCAGAGGTGCAGGGTAATGTACTCCCATCAGGGCCACCAACTCTAGCTTGAGGACTGCCCCTCTTTCAGAGGAGCTCTCTGCTGCAAAGTGAAATAAATTTTATGAGTAATCTGAACAAGAAATCTATTTCCATTTTAATCTGATAGATTTTTTTTTTTAAATGTGGTCTGGTTGCACCGATCAATAATGTTAAACAGTCTGATGGCTTGAGGATCATGTTAAAGGATTGTTCATAATCTCCCTTGTCTCCAAACGCACTCTTTCAAGTGAAAAATCCTCACTCAAAACCTTTAGCAATTTGCCCTCACCCTCTACACAGCTGTGGTAAGTAATCTTCCCTTAACCAGCAGCAAACAAGCCATTTCTGGGGGGGGGGGGAAAAAAAAGCCAGGGAAAGTAGTGCTTGATTTTTATGTTTTCTTATTCTTTATTTGATCACTTTGAAGTTCCAGGATTTCTAGAGCAGTGATTGTGGGAAATTATCCAAATAAGTAGAGCCAAATAGCCTTTGCAGTACCAATTATTCTGTTGCAGTGACTAATATACTCGAGAAAGTACCAATTCTGTTAAAAGTCCCATAATCTCTATAGGTATTAAGGTGTATTTGCACATCAGTGGATTAGTGACCTACCCCAGGTGAAGATATGCCCTCAGTTTTCCGGGGATGCAGAAGTGGTTGTGGCTCTGGGCTGGTGGGAATGCTGGCATGTGGAGATGCTGCTGGTGACTTCAGTTCTGTGCTGAGGAAGGGGTATTTAGGCCAAAGGAGGTGTCTGCCTTTGGTGATGTGAAATAGCAATGAGGACCAATTTTCAGTGATGGCAAGAGACAGTTTGTCTGTACGGGAACAGTGTTGGCTCTTCCATCACTGAAAGCCTCATCTTATCCATCTCAGGGCTTTCAGATCTGTGCTGGGCATTTTTCCTCTGCTTTTATGCTTCAGTTGTGCCAAGAAACAGGCTCCCTTGCTGAATTCCCTCTAGATACATCCATAGCAGTTAGCACTTTATCTCTGTCCCTCCCATTTTATTCCGTTTTTAATTAGACTCCTGAACAGGAGCACAGAGCAAACTCTGCTTTCATCTGGAAGATCCTGTGGCTGTGAAATATTTACAGGAAGTAAATAACTGTCAGAAAGTAAATAAGTCCCTGACTCTACATGAGTGTAAAAGTGCTTTGAAACAGTCTCATTCAAATAAAAGCTCCTCACATTGAGTGGCAATAAGAAAACAGCAACACAGGCAAAAAAATCCCCAATGTAGAAAATAAACACGATTACTAATTCATGGAGCAGCACGTTTCACAGTAGCAGCTTTAGTATCTTTCTTTGCAGTTTGATTCAAAATAGGCCAGATTAAAAGGAAATCTGGATTTGGTTTGGTCATCACCTTTTCAGACAGTGGAATGCAAGCATGGGTACACACAGTGTGCTGCTGGAGTCACTAAATTTAGAATTCACCATCTCCACTTCAAACTCTGGATAATGCAATGAAAGAAAGCTCAGAGGAGGCAGCAGCTCCTGCAGGTTTTGATGGGTCAGGTAGATTAACAAGCTCAAACATCAACGTATAGAGCAAGAACTAAATTAAATATAAGCTGAAGAGCTGGCTTGCCACTGTGTATTGGCATGAGATGACACAATCCCTGTCAGGCCAGGCACGTGTGTGGGATGGAGACTTGTCCTGCCCCAGGCTTGCATCCAACTAAGCTTGTTTCCTTCTTCACTGACAGCAAAGGATTCACCTTGCCTTGCTCTGACACTTATTGTTGGAGGAGGGAGGTGTCTCTCGCTTTCTCTCCTTTTCTGTCGACTAGAAAAGCAGCCTTGAATGACAGCTCACACTATATGTCAAACTTTATATTTTGATGTTAAAACTGGGGTGAAACGAGTCTCAACCAGTATACCCGACCCCTACACCACACCCAAAGCCCTTGCACTTAACTCCACATTAAGATTAAAGTAATGACATTGTGTTGTGCTTTTGGCCATTTTCTATGTTAACATTTGTGACTATTCCCTTTTTCATTTTCTTTGCCTTAAACATCTGCATTTTCTATCTTCTCCTTGTACAAGAGCATCCTTGTGTCCTATTCACTTTTTCTAGCTCTGTTTCTTTCTACTGTCTTTATAATTTTCCTTCTTGCCCTTTAGGGACGAAACTGTGATATTAACACCAAAATCTAAGGGGAGGATATGCAGAGAAGAGAGAGGCATATTTCTAATCTGTGCATACCTAATTGATTCTACCAACCAGCTCCCTGAATCACAGGGACTTGAAGCAGTGGCAATTGAAGCTTGTCCTCTGCTTAACAAATGTGGTCTTAGAACACCCCTTCCAGCTGATTGAGTTGGAAGGGAACTGGAGAAGCTGAGAGCCCTTCCCATGACTCTTGGCTGCTGCAAGAGAGAGTGATAGTTAAGATTCAGAGAAAGGAACTTCACAGACTCCGTTGTCTGCTCACATTAGCACATATGATGAATGAAACCACCACTCTGGCTCCAGAGGGAGATACCACAATTTTTCTCCTGAAATCTCAGGCCCATCAGAGGTGTATGATAAGATGAATAGTTAATAACGAATTGGCATTTCTAGTGAGTGCGACCTACTTGGGTTTTCTGCTCCCTGACCTAGTGCCCTGGAGTGCTTTTCCTGCTAACAGCATTCACTGATGGATGGCTGGATGCTCTGACTTGCCAGTTCTCACAAAGCCAACACAGCTCTGCTATGAAGGTTAATTTGCAGCCAAATCCACCAGGAGAAGTAGCCAAACTCCTCGGAACTGCTTGGGCACTTCTTTGGAAATTCAGGAAGGACTGATTCAGTTGAGAACCCGAGGTTGCTTCAGAGGGGTTATTTTCACTGGTGTACAATGCAGTCACTTCCCTGGTGGAGGAGGGAACCTGCTGACATAAAGATCTGCTATGACTGCAGGTGAGTTTTCCAGTCTCTGGTGCAAAGCAGGCACATAAGCTTGGGTTCATCTTCCTGAGTTTAATCTCCTAACATGAATTGCGAAGTCTGGGACCACAGACTCTCTAGTTTCAGGGAAGACACACTTCTGGGGGCTGAGAGACCCAGAGATCAGGCACTGAGGATATGGCTGGGCTTTAAAGTACTTTCCTCCTTGTGTGGCTCCATGGGGAGTGTACACACCTACACTCTGAGTGAAATGAGAAAATGCCATCTCAGTGTCCATGTCTGTTTCATGCCTGTAGAGTCAGGCTTATGCTTTATTCATAAGATGTTGGGAGCCTTGGCAGTATGGATGACAGGATGGATAGACAGTAGCATGCAAAGGGGCACATGAGGACTGGAACCTGAGGTGATTGTAGTACAATGGTGCTTCATGAGATTTGTGCTGGCAGAACTTCCAGTTGAAGATGCAAATTTAAGCTTTACTGCAGACGTCCTGGAAGTTTTGCATTTAAACTAATAAAAAGTAATCTTAAAGAGCAGCACTCCTATCCTATCTGAGGAAAATTCTGTCTTGGTTTGGCCAATACTCTTTGCAACTAAGGTTATATGACTGTTTGAGCTGAAGCGTGTTGTAAACCTCTTAAATGAAATAGCTCACATGGAAATACAACCAGTTAAAAGATGCAATGTCTAATATATAACACACTTTTTCTGAATTAGGCACATCTCTGAAAAAAATTCATGAGCTCCATAGCTCAGTCTTAGATCACAATTTGAAGCCACGAAGGATTATGTCAAAAACCACAAAAAGCATCTCCCAAGGGTTTTTGATGGGTGCCTCTTGACATCAGCTTTTTATCTTTAAAGTTGTGTCAAATTCATGGGAACATGAAGAGTTTGTGATGTGCACTCCTTCCAAAAGGCATCACAGCTCCCAGCAATGAATCCCGTTGAAAGGTAAATGTTACGTTTGCTCTTTCTATAATGAACATGGACCCAAATGTTTTTTTCAAAGTGTTGAGCTTTCCAGTCAAGGTTACACCATGCAAGGAATACAGGATGAGAACACCATTCATCAAGTTGTCCAAGAACTGACCTTATCTTGATCTTCTCATAGATTTAGGGCCAAATTCTGCCATCCCTTCATGCTAGAACACTTTGATCAACTGTAATGGAGCTGTGGGTTTGGCCACCTCTTAATGGGCCACCTTGCTGAAAACTCTGTGACTGGGAGTCTGCAGCCATGATAGCACTGGCTGTCTCAGTCCCTGGATAAAACCAGACTGGGAAGCAAACCAGCAGGCAGGACTTTACGGATCCCATGTAGTTTGTGCAGTGGACCTGCAAAGACCAATCCTCCCCTTAGCAATTTAGCCAGGTCACCTCTGAATGGCCTCTGCTTCCTTTTTTTTTTTTTTTATAATATTTTCTGTGGTTAGTTTGCTATGGTGCCTAAGGCATACTGGGAACTTCCCAATGATACAAGAAGGCACTGTGGTACCCAAGGAGAGCTCCACAATGGGTGCAGCACACAGGCATGTGGGGATCCATACACATAATTACCTGCAGCCAGGGAAAAATGAATGGAGAGATCTACTCGTAGAGTCAAGACTTCAGGGGGAGTTCAGACACTAATCCACAAAAGCCAACAAGTCCATTTGTGCCTTGCACGAGTGAATGGAATCAACCTCTGTAAGAGTCCCTGGCAGTGCTTTTGGTT
>WEIV01022630.1:1120735-1163780 GCA_013390005.1 Calyptomena viridis | reverse complement strand
AGAGCTTAAAAACCTAAAAATAGTTCTCTACACAGTAGTGAGCACAAGAAAGATGTGATTATTGAAAGGATTTCAAATTTAATTTGCATCAAGTTGTCAACCAGAAAAGAAGCCCCCTGAATTGTCAGTGCAAATGGAGCTGGCATTGCTTTGCCCAGGGAGGTGCTTGGTACCTTCTGGGAAGAGTGGAATGGTGAAAATTTTCACTGAAAATGTGAGTTCCCAAAGAAAATTATCTCATGGTAGAAAATTGTCTCTTTTGTAAATTTCTGAGAAGTTATGTTCTGTGAAAGTTGTGGGGTTAACCATGACTAGAAGGACAATGCCAGGCTGTTTTAGCAGTGAATGTTTAAGAAGTTATTTGGACAGGAAAGTCCTGAATTTTTGTGTGTATGACTGCACCCCATCAACGCATACAAAATTCAGAGGAAATAAGGGCTTCACAGTGGTCATCTGTAGCAATGTACAGGGAGAGGAAACAGAACCCCTAGTGAAGAGGAAGGGGAGATGGAGGCAGTGGAATGACAGTGCAATAAATATATCCAGAGCCAGGACAGAGACTTCAGCTTTTGTAGAGAGCTGATCAGGCTCCCTGACCCTTCTTTCAGGCTAACTCCATTATGATAAGACCAGCAGTGTTTTTGGAGGGTCTGTCCAGGACACAGTGTATTCTTGTCATGCATTAAAGCTCAGTGAAACTCTCTGGGAGATGGAGCAATAAAAAGCTAAATAAAGGAAATATTACCCATTAAATGAGATAGGGCTTCCTCACAAGTGTGGCGTTTATTTGTTTATCTATGAAAAATCTGGGTAATATACCTTGTCTTCAACTGAGCCACTTGTTTGCACAATGTATGTTCAACCCTCCCTCTGCAATCTGTTAGTTCAGCCTGTGCAGACATCTCCCTCTCTTACCATGTAAATGGCCCAGTTTCTTTCTCTCTGGTGCTAGAAGGCACTAGATTCTTGGTAACTGAGGCCTCTGCTAAAAGGGCTGCTGCAGTCAGGCTTCATTGCAAAAGATAAGGTGGCACCAAAATTGTTGATGGAGGAATGAAGGGAAACAAATTATCGTGCCTGAAATCAAATGAGTTTTAATTAATGCCTCTAATCTGTCTAGTGAAAGTTCTAAATGCCATTTGTGTCTTCATCGTTGCTCTAAACAGTGACAAACTCATCAGAGACAAACAAATTGCAATGTGTGCCACTAAAGCTAAAGCATACCAGAAATGAAGTAAGTAATCAGGAAAGAAATATATTGTACTTCAACAGGGAAACCTGCTGTAGCCCTGAGGTTCATGCACTGCATCCCACCTCCACAGGCTTTAAACACCAGTTACCCGCATAACACTGGGATTTCTACTTGCTCCCAACAAGACAGTGTGAGAACTCCTGCAGATACCATCCCCATATCCCCAGTCCTGTCTCAGGAGGAGAACTCTCTCTGTGGAAAGAGCTGATGGTGGATTTCTTTTGCATGTGGCTTCCTGCAAAAACCACCACCACTGAGCAGTGATCCTTCCTGGGGGTGGGGGAAGCTTTCTCTTTATCTGGAGAAGGAATTTAAGCCATCCAGAAGGTAATTTATTCAGAGTTAAATCTGAGTAACACCTTTTCCCCAGCACAGACTCTATAGAAGCCTAAGCAAGCTGAGCTGGCACAGATCTTTATTTCTCTTGTCCGTATCAGTTTTTCCCTCTGATTTAATCTGAAAAGCTACAAAACACATAACTACGGAAAAGAGCAAATTTAATTCTTGCCAGTACGTGTGTAGCTTGCAGCTTGGAAATATTCTACAAGATCGAGACAAGATCTTGTTGGGGGTTTTGTTGATGCTTGGTTTTTTTAAATCTAAGTTTTATGTCCAAGGAGGGGAAGAGTGATTTAAGAGCAGAGGAGTATAAAGCAGTAATAAATAAATATATTCTAGAATTCAGAGGTAACTTCTCACCTGAGAGTAAGAGAAGTGTTTGAGAACTGCCCAGTAGCAGTGGGGATGGAGCAGGTGGGTGGGTAGATGGGGAAAAGTGGCCTAAAAAAAATGGCTTAAAATGGCTGATAAAAGCAACTGGATGGGACAGTGGGCAAGCTGGGATTGGAGTAGGAGGAGACAAAGCTGTATCAGTGATCACAAAGTGCAAGGCCTATGTAGGCAACTGTTCTGTGGGTATTCAGGAAAGTGCTTCTTGGGTGGAAAGATCCATTGCCAGTTGTAGAAGTGGTCCAAGTCCCTGAAAGTGATATGAAGCAGAAAATGGAACATATCTCTTTGATTTTGCAGCCAGCCCCAGAGCACCTCAGTCTTTTACTTTTGATCTTTTAGAGAAGCTGATTGCATGTCTTTGAGGTCTTTGGTCCTCAGCTGTAGAAATAGAACTCGATGAGCTGAGCTGGTTGCTGATTCACCTCTAGGAGTAGAAACAGCACCACATTCTGATAAAAGATTTATTCTAGTAGGGGTCTTCCTGGAGCATTTTCTCACCATACATATCTGAAGCTATGTAAATGTTCTGTAGGATCTGACCTACATGATTATCTCATTGTTGATGAATTATTTCTAGTAAAAGGAAACTTTGAACTAAAATAAGCCCTTCCGGAAAATAAGCCTGTGCAGCACCACAAGCAGACATAGTTTCTCTTCATTGGTTTTTGCCATCTTGCAAATTTGATGCATCCTCATTCTGCTGATGTTTAAATGTGTGAATAATCTGTCAGGAGCCTCAAATGTTTCTCTCTTTTATATCACATAGAATATGGCCGATCTCTGTAATTTTCTAACATATAGCCTTTGTGGTATGTTAACAGCAGAAAACAACTAGTGCTTTGAAATAAAAATGAATTTAGGTTTGCATTAGGATGCAGAGTGAAGGAGTTATCTTTGTTGCTGTTTTCTTTTTCTGTCTTTTTTTTACCTGCTCTGAATAGGGATTCTTTTAAGTGCTTGGTGTTTATGCTTCAAGCTAATGCAAATAAAACAGTGACTAAACCTGCTGGATTTTGAATGTATGTAGAGAATCACAAATTTTATGAATCATTGATGTTATCTGAAAGAAATCTCAAAGAATTAGACTGAATAGTGAATTATAGAAGGAAAAATTTCCATCGTTCCTACCTGAGTCAAGGAATCTATTTGATAACAGATAATATTCTATTATCCATTTGAAGGAGCTCAATGTAGTATATTTGGGCTGAATTTACAAGTTTTGTTGATGAAAACACTGGTAGATACAATAGAATATACACAGACTTCTGCAAAGTATGACTTGGTACCTCAGAGCCCTACGTATTAAGTATCTAGAGAGTGTAAAAATTATAATTTTGTGGTTTAGATGGATTAAAACTGTCTAACTAATGGCTCTCGAAATGGTCACTGTCAACTGCTGGCATTGTGGGTGTTCTCCAGAGCTCAACTTTTTCTCCCTTTCCATGATACTTATCAGCTGGCTGGAAATGGCATTGGCAAGGAGATTCCAGCTCAGCTATCAGGACAGTGCCAGAGGGAGAGATGGCAAAGGATGGTCAGTGGAAAAAAAATAAGGAATATGAGTTCACCTATAGCCAAAATGTTAGTGTGGTCCTTGATCACATATAGCTGGGAAAGAGGACATTGCCTCTGTGGTAATATAATTGCTATATGAAGAGTCTGTCTAGGTCAGCAGTTCAGAAAGAGTTGGGGTTAGTCAGGGTCCCCTCTAAGAAGGTTTGCCAAAATAATAGTGGGATTCATTAACATGCCTTTTTGTGAGAAACCTGAGCAATTTGCTTTTCTATTAAAATAACAGGTTTGTGTTAACAAAGGCAAGTTTGAACTCTTCACATATGGAACAAAAGGTTGTAAGGGCAGCCCTTCCAATACAGCAGATATATCTCTAATGACATCCTGGAAGTTGAAAAGAAGCATCTTCACACTGGAAATACTAGTGAATGGTCCCTGGGACAATAGCAGAGGTCATGGTCAAGTACCATTGCTGCAAAATTCTAGATGCATTTAGCATTCATGTGGAATTAAAAAATGATGTATTGGGATGACCTGTGGCTCCTGCTGTGTAGTTTAGCCTGCAGGTTCAAAGCAATTCTTTCAAAGCAATTATTTTATCCTGTACCAGGGGAAGAGTCCCAAGACCTCCATGAATTAGTCCCAGAGGTTCACCCACTGCTGTCTGAACACCTGAAATCTAACAGGCTGGGGGAAAATTGTATGTCTTCAGCAGCATCATGGAGACAGAAATCCATTCTGCCACGTGGATGTCTGTGAAAGGCAATGAGCATCTTCAGGAATCTAATGAATCAAAACTTTAGAATTTTTTCTATTTCCCTTTGACTTTGCACAGAGTAAAGAACCAAGGGTGGTTTTAAAACAGGAAGTCTATTTCTTATTCAACATTCAGGCCTAAAAATTGATGAAAACAGCAGCAATTAGAGCGGGTGAGAGTGAGTAAGGTGCCTCTTCCACTTCATTTAGTAAAGAAACTGAGTTGCCTCCCTTAGGCGCTTGTCTTGCAGCTTGTGTGACTGCAGATGGCTGGCACTTTGAAGGAAGCCTGTAATTTAAAAGCAACTCTGAATCATTCTGCCTGCCTTTCTTGGCATAACACCACTTCACTTTGCTGCTCTGCAGAGGCTGGTGTTCATGGGTTTATCTTCTTGACTGGCAACACAAAGAAAGCCATGTGTCCGGGACTAATGGCAGGTGCCTTGGGGAAAAAGAGGTCAAACATTTTGGTCTACTGCCCATTTAGCACCCATTTAGCACCTAGCATTACCTGCTGCCCAGTGCTCTCTCCTAAGCCTTCATTATTAACCATCAGGGGAAGCATCAGTCTTGTACTCATTTCCCTTGAGACCAAAGCTCTGATGTATATTGTTGGGGGGGGGAAGCTGAATATTTCTTGGGAATAAGACAAATGTGAAGGCTCATCTTGGGCTTGATAGCTTGGTGTGATTCAAGTAGATTTCTTTACAGAATACAAAGGGGTGTTGTATTATTACACCTCCATAAAGAGCTGCAAACCCCAGCCTTGAGGCCTCTAAATAGGGTCCAAAATGGCCACCCTGCCCCCAATATTTCAATGGTTTAGCTATCTCGGGGTAGCAAGACTAACTTACGCATAATGAAGACAGTGTGACTGCAGATTTATCCCCCTGTGCTAGTTCCTATCCCATCTGCCATTTTCCATTTTGCTCCTCAGCCAGCTTGAGCTCTTTATCCTTGGCGTCAGGAGGAATGGCCAGGATCTCCCCTCATGCCTTCTCATGTTGCTGTGCCATTAACAGGTAGCCAGCTCTTTCCCAAGGACCTGGAGGATGCATCTCCCTACAAGTTCATTTGGGAATGACATGACTTGGTGCCTTAAGCCATCTCCCCTTTTCCAGTTATGTGCTGAGCACCCCCCTGCTGATGGTATTCCTTCTCTCTGGGTATTCTTACAGTGCCATGTAGGTTCATTGTAACTGTAGAGGAGAGGGATCTTATGGAAATGGACATCATCTAGACTGACCTCTTCCTCAGAGCAAGGACAGAATTGAGTTTGGAAGTGGTTCATGACTAGAAGTAGATGAGAGTCTCCTGATGGAGGCCAGAACTTGAGCAGTTTCCTGTGCTCTTGAGGCATCTCTCCATTTGTTGGACTCCACGTTTCTCCATCCTAGTCTGTCTCCCCTCTGTTAAACTGCCTGGGCACAGAAATCCATGCTTTTCCATGGCAAAAATCATCGAAGGACACCATACCCAGCTGGCTTTCTTCAATGCTATGGAAATTCTGAGGGTGTTAAGATGGCTGCATCTGGTTTCTCAGGCTAAATAGTAAGACCTAAAGACAGCCTGGATCAGAACAGGGAGAATCATCCCCAGAATCAGGACCTGGGGAGATCAAAGACCTGGGTAGGTTTTGGAGTGTCAGTTTCCCACAATTTGGGAAACATTTCAGGTTGTCTTTTTAGCCTATCTACAAGGAGAAAAGGCTGATCCATTTTAGGTTAGGTGTTAGCTAGTGTAGAAGTGTTAAGCCACTAGAATAGGAAAATGAAAGCCTAAACTTTCCCAGAAGGGTGCTGTATAAACTTGTCTCTTGGCTACTGTTAAGCACTGAGGCTAAATAATTGCCATACCTGCTTCCCCAGATATGTTTTGACCTCTTGTTTAATTATCTTTTCAAAAATTGTCCATTCCTTAAGGTTGCTGGTTTTTTTGCTGAACAAACTGCTTCCAATATGCTTGAAAGAGATTATTTTAAAAGAAAAACATTTTCACAAACAGATTTAATGTTCACTTTTCTGCTTTTACCCGAGGGCTCTCTGCCTATTTTTATTCCTTATGTTCCCTTATCATGCAGTGGAACCCAAGGCCTTATTTACTGAAAAATGTTTTTAAAAGCCTAAAAATTTCTATATCTATAAATAAATATGTCTGTACTGCTGGAGTCAGGAGCCTAGTTTTCAAGGGATTTTGCTTTGGTTGAAGCAGTATTACTAGTTGACCTTTATCTGCCTTAACCTCTGCAAATACAGAGTTAGGCATGATGTTGTTCTCACAGTGCAAGTTAATTTCTGTCTCTCCACATCTCCTGGGTGGTTATGGAGGAAAAAGATTATCTCCAGCAGGGTTAATGCCTTTGATTTGGAATTGCAAGATCAGACTTTGAACTGAACCTCCCTTTCTCCAGGCTGAGCCCTCTCAGCTCCCTCAGCCACTCCTCATCAGAATTGTGCTCCAGACCCTTCTTCAGCTCCGTTCCCTTCTCTGGATATGCTCCAGCATCTTCTTCTAGTGAGGGGCTCACAGCTGAACCCAGAACTTGAGGTGCAGCCTCAGCAATGCCAAGCACAGGAGGATAATCATTGCCCTCATCCTGCTGGCCACACTGTTCCTGCGACCAAAAGCTTGGCTCTGTCCTTACTCTGCAGAGACAACAAATGCAAATGGTCTGGGCCAGGGGGCTGCAAAATGAGAAATGACAACCAGGAGGATGTGAAGTTCCTGGTGAAGTGGTGCTGACAGTCACTGTTGCTGGCTCGTTTGCATCTGCAGCCACTGCCTGGAGACCTTGATCCCAGCTGGAGCAGACCAATAGCAGATTCTAACTCAGATTTGTAGGTTTGCCCAAATTCATTCCTAGGACTGAGAAAATATCCTGTTGGGATAACCACTCCTGTCTAAACAGTGCAAAGTTTGGCTCAGAGCTGCATAACCCCTCTGCTGGGTTTGGATCTGATGCTATTTTGGGAAGAATTTCATGTGCTGGTATATGTTTGTCTGCTGTCACTGCAGATTAAACAGATGTTTGACCCCAATAATAGTGTTAGCTACTGCTGGGGAGAGCCACTCCTGCCTCAATCTACCCTCTGGAAAAAAAAGCATTTGTGCATTAGCAGCAGCATTTGGGGTGGAGAACCCAGGCTTTCCAGCGACCTAGTCAGTAAATAGCATGTGGCACATGAAATGAGCTAATGGTATTTTTATGTAGGAGAGAGACAGGCCAATCACTCATTCACACTCATTTTTACGGTCTTTTTTATTCTGATTCAAAACAACCAGATTCTAGCACCTTTTCCTCCATTAGAGGAGCAGACCTCAAAACTCCATCTGCTTTGCTCATGCTTGCTCCATCAAATTCATTAGGTAAATGCCTCTCTGCTTCTCATTTCAACACTTTTGAATCTGGTTGTTCACCTCAGTACTTCCAGATGTAACAATCATAAAGTCATGGCCACAAACCAAGTCCTTGACTCCTCCAGAGAGCATAAACAGGAGAAGGACATGCAAGGTTCATCTAATGTCTATCAGAAAAATGCATGGAAAGTCCCCTAAGACATCTGACTTGACTGGGCTGGTCCTGGTCCAAAACCAAGGTTGAAGAGGAGGAGAATAAAATTAGGGGACAGCTACTACAGTTAGGCTGATTTTGGAAAAATTCTCTAGGCAAAAATCTACAATTTTCTTCTTCCTGGGGTTGTGAAAAAAATAAATTTGAAGGGGAACACCTCCCAGAGAACTGTGTCTGCAGGTGGTGGAAATGGCTAGAGTCTTCTACCATGTGGCTTTGGTCTCCACACAGCTCTTCAGGTGTCCTAAAATGAGGACTTCTTTACCACTGGCACCGGCAGGTGCATGAAGTTGGAGTACTGCTAGTTAGGCTCCTAAATCACTTTCAGGATCTTCTGACAGGCTCGGAGTGGTGCCTATGTGTATTCTGGATTCCTTTATCTTTTCTTTACACTTTAGTTTTCTCTATTCCAGACAAAGGAAAGCATCAACTCTTTGAGCTACAGGCTGGTTGAAAAAGGGTTTGAAGCTGTAGGCAAAGACTCGGAGTTGTGGAAAGGTGAATCTCTAAATTTTATTCACAGTTCTGTATAAAGCAGTGCCAAGGCTGCCCACCAAGGGCTGCTGTGGAAACAGGCAGAGGACCTGCTCTAACTGCTGCTGCCTGTGCAAGCTTTGTCTTATTGTGGGACTAGAGTCAGACTCATAGGCAAGGTTTTATAGAACAGCACTATCAATGTCTTAATGATTCAGGTAATCGGCTGGATTTGAAGTTCCACAGACTCATTATGACACAAACAAAACTGCAGCTCCAGAAAAACTGCAGCACTGTGGTGTATCATCTCCAAAAGCTCAAACTTCTTGGTGGTTACAAGTCAGAAGCATCATTCCCTTCACAGGCATGGGAAGGCAAGTTGGGCTAGACACAATGCCAACATGCTAAACAACAGCATTCCTGCTTTGACCCAGAAGCAGAGTAGAATCTGGGTATCCTGAGAATACCAGGAGAATGAGTACAGATGGTTCCTCTGGCATGTGATTCACTGTACTACTCAGATAATTTTAAAAACCAGAATCATACTTTAATAGGAAAAGAGTTATTAAAACATTGTAAAGTGCTTTCCCCACATGCTTATTGCATCATAATTGTGTGTCACTGACCAGCTGGTGACTGCAGATCACTATTTGCAAAACTGCAGTGGAAGTTCTCCTTACATGGATAATTAACATATATTTTTGCATTATCCATAATGTAACTTTTATCTCTCCACCCTGTCAATGTTCACAGCTTTATTTCAAGCATAGAGAATTTGTATTGCAGGGACACTCTTGATTTGATGGGAGCTGATGAATAGGATAAGATAAATACCATATAAATATTTTTTTGAAATAATGCAGTCGCAGAGTGAATTAGATGTCTATGTGGCATGTTGGTAGCTGTCACTTTATTAGACTCCTTAATTCAACATTGAATCCATGCTTTATGGCCAGCTATTCCTTTCCTACTTCGCAATTTGTCATCTACAGTTTATTGATTGTGCACCTAAAATATTTGCACATCTTCTCAAATGTAATTTGCAGCGAGAAATTTCAGCTGGCAGAACAGCACCAGCAAAATGAAAGTGCAGTGAAATCCCTCGGGTTCAGAGTGAGGCCAGTTTTGGTGGGTGGCAGTCAGGCAGTTTTTTGGTGGATCATATGACAGCTATTTGGAGATCAGAGAGAAGAATCAGAGCTGAAATGATGAGTTGTAGATATTAAGTACTTTTTGAGTACCTACGCAAACAGATGTACTTTCAGAGCTCACAGTGGTCTACAGTCCACAGTGAAGAAATGACCCATTTATAGCTTGTAAAGGCAGTGTGAGTTCCTGGTTCACACTGTTTGTGGAAGTTATTAATGAGTGGGTAGAGGGTTAACTTTTGGCACTTGCCAATGAAAAAATCCATGCACCCATCCAAATTGGAGGTTCAAAGTTATCAGACAAACTTAAATGAACGATAGCCTGACTCACCAGGATGAGTCAGGCTTGTTCTAGAAGGAGAACTCCTTTCTGCCTGCTTTTTTTGGTGTTGAGGACTAGGTATCACTAAAGTGTTGCCGGTGCTTCTCACTGAAAACAGAATAGGGAAGCAGGAAGAAGTAATGAACTTGTTCATGAAACTTGCGCAGGTGGGAAGAGTCACCCAGATCTATTTCATACTCTTTGCAAACCACTCTAGGAATACAGTAATCTAGGAAGATGCAACTGCCTGTCTATTCTCTGGAGTCTCTTTGTACTTGTTCACTGCAGCAAAATCTCTTGAGGTAGTTCTTCTTGTACTTTCTGTTCAACTGTGAAATGCTGGAGGATGTACTTGCAAAGAGAGAGTTTCTTAGGGTAATGTTCTCTCCAACTGAGCAGCTGCTTTCCCAGACATCGTTGTCTTTTGGTTTACCTGTTTTGTTTGTTTCCCTCTGTATCATTTGCTGGGCAACATTTTGAAAATTGCTTTCAGCCTGCTAGGTAAAATTAAATAGGAACTCTGCCTCCTCCATACCATGGTTCTTTGGATTGCAGTTCCCATGTTGTACCAACCTCCAGGCAGATCTGCTGCAATACAATGGTCAATCTCCTTCTGTCAGCCAAGGAGAGACATTTGTCTGGAACAGCCTTGGAAACCTTAAGAAAGGCACTGTCTAAACAAACGCTACTTTAATTATTGGAATGGCTCCAAAACTGCTTGTAATCACAGAATCTGGAATTTAGGCTCCTGCTGCCAGTGCCTCGTTCTTCTCTGACTGGCTTTTTGTGGATGACTTTATTTGTTGCCTGAAGAGGGTGGGTGGGGAGGCAAACAGATGGAGAAATTCAACAGAGAAATGAAAATCCTGAGCCCCCAAAACGTGGAACTCAAAAGTAATAATATCACAGTGTTCAGAAAGATTAGTCTTTTGATCCGTTGGCAAAACCTGCTGTTTCCCAGCTGGTCAGCCAGCTCTGGCATCCTCCAGTCACAGTCACAACAGAGAAATGACTGGAGAGCTGCTTCTGTGCTTAAATTCTCATTGCCAGATGTACAATTATCGTTACTGAAGTAGCAAAAGAGCCTAGCTCAGAACACAGCAGGCTCCAAGCAGCTTGATTTCCTTTTGACAGCTGTTGCATTGCATCTTGTATCTTACCTCTAATTCTTGGCCATGGCTGACATCCCTCACCTCTTGACCTGTGCTGTCCTGTAGCTGTGATTACTTCAAATGGATAAAATAAATGAGAGTGTTTATAAGGTCATGTAAGATTTTGGCTGCAGGGAAGAATGGAAGGGGCAAGTCTCATTTCAGTGAGAAGATCCGTTTTTCCTCTCAGAGATATATGGCTTCCCTTCTTGACTGCTCCTTAATTAGTATGAAAATGGACTAAATATTTTAAGCAAATCAGAAATTCAAGAAGCAGTTACAGCAGTGTCTCATGTTTAAATGCACGCAGCACTATACACGTCATCATTGAATAATGAATTAATAAATACCTTTGAAGGAATTTTTAGCCCAGAAAGCATACACCATTTTAGCTTCCAGTCAATTGCCCTATTTACTGTGGGGTTTTTTTTAGCAATGCTATCACTCCTGGAAGTAGCCTTGTCAATATTTTAGTTGCTTTGGTGTACAGAGCCATAGCATTCAGTTGAACTGTAATCCTTATATTGGCAAGCAAACAGATTTTCTCAGCTTGCCTGTTCCCTTTTTGGTAAGAAAGGCTTGGAAAACCTTCTCTATAGGGTAAGGATGAACCTTCTTGTCTGACAGAGCTGTGAGATTCTGTTGTCCTTGGTTAAGCCTCTCTCTGATTCTGCTGATTTGAAGGGTACAGAGAAACTGTACCATCCAACACTTTCAAAGATGAGGGAAGTTTAATATTTAAATCACATCTTTTCTGCTCTGCCTGGGAGAGAGTTAATTTCCTCCTCCTTGTTTTTAAAGGTGTTTATAGCCCTCAGACCCAAACCTGCTAGAATGAAAGGCTCAATTGTGATGTGAATGACAAGAGTTTTGAGTCAGCTTGACCCCCCCTGTATGGATTGTATGGAGCAGGTGCCCTGATCCACACTCCTCCTCCCCATCCCTATGGTCAAAGGAAGGATGCTGAAGTCACAGGAGGCCACGTGAGGGATGTGGGTGTGCTGCAGCCTCTCTCCTGATCCCAGCACCTGCCCCTGTCTGATGTCCACTTGGTCTGAAAGAGAGAGAGGGACACTGAGCTGGAGGGAGGTCCTAACGCTGGGGTTGCAGTGGCCAGAAGCCTGACTGCCACTCAGGTTACCCCTTCTCTCCTTAGCACCATCCAGAGTGGTGTAGAGGCTCCCAGCATGACCAGTGACAACCCCCATGACGAGAACCATGTCCACCCCTGGAGATACAAATCTCTGTGGCTGCAACTTCTATTCAAGAGCTGCTGTGGGTTTCCTTTCCTTACAGCACTGTATTTGTGTTATAATTCCTTGCTGTGCCTCCTGCAGCTGTGCAGGGACATGCTGGTGACAGAAAAAAAACCTGTGGGAGAGCACTATCTGATACAGAGTGAAGGACCCACCGTATCATGACAGTGATGACGCATTAATGATTGACAAGTACATAAAGTAAATGGACTGGCAAATAGTTTTCCCTGTAATCTCGTTTTATAATAGCCATATCAAGTGCTACTTCTAATAGAGGAGGTAAAAAGATAAGATGCCTGGTGAATGTGACTTTTAAAAAATTGAGTGCTGTTAAGCTGCAAGTGAGACAGATTTGAGTTTAGTGTTTAGGCTGTGCACGACGGAGAGCAGTCAGCAGAGCTGGGCTACGGCTGGAAGTAGGGTATCAGGTCACACAATTCTGTAAGATGAAGCCAACATTTGTTCAGGTTGTGATTCAACTTGGCTTTAAAGTATGTGTATTAAATCCCATTGACTTCAGTGGGACTCTTCATGTCCTTTTAAAGTTACACAAGGGCTTAAGTATTTCGCTGTGTTGAAGACTCCCATTGAGACTAAAATACATTCTTCCATGCAACTTAAAAATATCCCAATGGCAATATTTAGTTCTAGCTAGGAAAAGCCAGAGAAAAGATGAATTACACTTCTCATTGAGGCACACTCAACATTTACATAAACAGTTGCTGTGAGGTGTTTTCTAGTTGAAATTATAAATGCCCCATTTACCTCAACACATTCTGAGGTCTACAACTTTATTTTTTGTTTCTCTTCAATTTCTTTAACATAAAAAATAACTAAATATTGTCTCTGAAGGCTAGTTGCTAATTTAAATTACATTATTAGCATTGATTAGTCTGACAGCATGACACTTCCATTTGAATGTCATTGGAAGGTAAGTGAGAGCCACCATGGAGCAGAGGAGGAAAAGAAGCAGTCAGCATGGAGGAATGGACATGCTTCATAAGGCAGGAGAGAACATAAGAAAAAGGTCAACAAAATGTACGAACTCAGGGCTAACTGCATGATTTCATCCAATAGGATGAAATTTTCTACTTTAGGGAAAAAGGCACAAAGAAAACAGTGAAAATACAAAGTGTATTAAAACTGTGTGTAAACAACATCAAACACCAAAAAAAGTCATTCTTGTAGAACTCAGCTGTGCCATAGTTAGGAAGGCTTAAAAGTCTCCCAGTGTGAGAATGCCCAGGAGAGCAGGTAGGACAGGTGCCGTTGCTGCTTCCAAGGCTCCTGCAGCCCCACACCCAGGACATGGGTTAGCTGATGTGTGCAGGAAGATATAAGGAAACACCTATGGAAAAATGCTCTCTCCATCCCAGATTAGACTCAGGAGGGCTGGTTTCCATATGGAGTGTTGTAACACTCTTGTAACATCAAGAAAGACCAAACTGAGCTGCTCACAGTGAACTGGCCCTGGCAAAGACAGTTTCATTTATGCTACTCTAAATTGCGTTGATTACATGCTACTACTACACACAACCTGCTTGTAGGATGTGAATTAGTAGTATAAAATGAACTTGTCAAACTAACTCATGGTCTCTAGGAACATCTCTCTAGAAGTTGCCTTTAGGAGCCAGGCTGACAGTGCAGAGCCACGATTAATGTGAACCCTTGGTGTAACTTCCGCTGTGTTATTTGGTAGCTCTCACAATTCATCCAGCTGATCTAGTTCAGTGAGTCTGTGGTCTGACTGGGAGCCAGATGGAGAACTTTAACATAAATCTTGAGCTAAACCTTCCTCTGCTTCTGCAGGGTGATAGTGAGGCAGCTGATGTGCACACCACCGCCCTTCTGCTCCTTCTTTTGATGGAACGTTCCTCTCCCTGTGGCTAAACTGGTAGTCACTGAATAATCTCTTCAAAAGATCTATCCTATGTAGCTGAATAACTTGTTACAGTTTCTGAAACGTGGTAATAGCTTTGTGAATACTGCATTACAAAGGAGCTGTCTGTCTGCTGCAAGCAGGGGTCAAACACACAGTAAACCCCTTAAGAGATGACTTTAAGGGGCAAACTTTGACTGCAAACCCAACAGTTTTGATTTCAGGTTATAATAAATGTGATTCTGTGACAATGCTACTGGGCACAGCAGGGGAAGCATTTGCCAGACTTCATTACTGGCACCTATCTCATATATCTCCAGCTCCGTCAGGCTTCTGAAATTCGCATTCAGCAATGGCAGTGGTTCTGCAGGGGTGGATTCCCTGATCTCTTGCCCCTTTTGGTTGTTGATCCTGGTTGTGCAGAGTGATTCAACTGCCAGCAATTCCATGCTGAAGTGTTTCTTACATATGCTGTGCAGGAACAGCTGACAGTACCAGGTAGAGTGCAGAGGCATGATCAGGCCCAAGAAGCTTGAGTGGAAATTTCAGCCAAGAACTCTTTTTTTTTTTTTTTTGAAATGCCAAGATATAAATCCTTGAAAATGGCAGGTGATAATGGAAATGCTGACTCAACCGTAGCTGTAGTCACAGTGGCCCTGCTATGACTCTGTATGGAGAGAATAGATTGTTGTCAGCAGATGACTACATATTTCAATTTTAGGAGCAATTCGCTTGATGCGTTAACCTTATTTACACTTGTTTCAGTACACTCATGTCTTTCTGCTGAATGTCAAGGGCAGCACAAGAATTAAAGAGAATTAGCAATTTCTTCTCATGTCCTCTGGTGTAATTGCTGAAATTGCTTCAGCTTTGAAGCAAGGAAAGGGTGGCAAAAAGTTCTGGTGTTGAACAGCAGGGTGCTGTTATACTGACAATGACCAGGTTCTTATCTTAGGTGCACTGGTGTATACAGAGATAAGACCCTTGAAGTCTACAGAGTCGCATATGTGTCTTTAAATTAGGACAAAATATTATGTGTAATTCAAGGAATTCGTTAATAGGCCATCCATATTCTTCCCTGGTGTCTCGAGGTGTCAGTATAAATGGGTGTGTGGTGATTGGGGTCTCCAATGAAGGTGGAAGGAGCTGGGCATGTGGAGTTGGACCACATCACATTTTTAAGGTCACTGAAGTTTTCGGGTATCATTCAAAGTGTTTCAAAGGTGCTGCTGTCCAAGGGCTTTCCTAGCCAAATGTAATTTTCATGTATCCTTATTAAAAGGCAAAGAAGACAGTGGGGAAGAAGCCTAGTATCAGAAGTGAGGAGGATTAGAATGAGAGAGGAAAAAGGAAACGGAACCAACAAACTCATACTGATAATAATGTGGGCTGTAACACCCAGCTCCTAATGGCCAATTTTTGGTCATTTTTACTTTGGAGTTTAAGTATAGATTTGGGTGGCTAAATATAGACAGTCTGATACCTATTATGTGAAATGTCAGTTTGAAATTACTCAACATCTTCCTATTATATCTAAATAATCATCAGTTTATTGTGCTGTGAGACCATTTGAACAAACATCCTTGCAGAAGGTACTTCTTGCTGTTACTTGGATAACTCAGGAGAGATTTCCTTTGTGAAAAGCAGCTGTTGGATACTCTTCAGAAGATGAACATCTTTGTAGACTTTAATGAGAAAAGAGACCTGACCAGGATACGAGAGATACCTCCCACAACTTTTGCTTTTTGGAAAGTTGAACTAGAAATTGTTCCTGTAACAGCTAAACCCTGGTTGTTAGAAGCCTTGTACAGGTTTCAGGAGGGAAGTACTATATGTGATTCTTCATCCTGAGCCTATTCATCAGGATATCTTTTACCCAGATAGCAGTTTGTGGTGGAATATTCACTGTGCAGTCATATCATGCTTTAGATTAAACCCTAGCTGATGAATGAACTCTTTACTTCTGAATGTAACTGCTAACCATTAAAGCCTTAAACTGGCAACAGTCCTGTAGCCCAGTCAGGGAAATGGCAAAAAGCTGTTATTGCAACCTGTGCTTTTTCAAAGTAATTTGTCTTATTGTGCCACATATAGATTGACTGGTATACCATGGTATACTAATATAATGTATCAGTGCCTGTCCATCCCACCATGAACCTTTGGAGCTGCAATCCATTGAAAAAGGTCTTTGAAGGCTATAAATATCCCAGCATTGCTCGCTGTTTCTAAATGAGAGCAATGGAAGCTAAATATATGCTGACTCTAGTTGTGACAGATCCTGAAAGCGATTCTTTTTCATTTTGATTCTTGCCCAGAATATCTTTCATGCAGTCCTACTTCTGAATCATTGAAGAAAACAACACTGACAACTCACCCTTGAGCCCTGCGCTGCAGAAAGAAAAGGCTCAGCTAAAGTTACCCAGCAGAGCTAATTGCAAAGTGAAACAGAATATTGGTAATTTCCTTCCTTTCTGTACAAGATCCAGACTGTCATTAAATGTCACGGACAGGATTTTTATCTGCTTTAGACTGGCGCTGCTACATCAATGCCATCAGCACTCTTTGGTGTTAATTGGCAGTGAAGCCTTGTAGCTTCATTAGTCCACCTGATGTTTTGGGCTTCTCTGGACAGCATAGTGATGTCAGTACCTGCCTCATCTTCGCCATCCACACCATGAATTCCCAGCTCAAAAGATGGTAAAATGAAAAACTGAGGCAGGTGTTGGAGGACAGGGAAGTTTCTGAGGGGATGATATACTGAGATGTGGTGAGATCCTCATGCTCTGGCTGATGGATCTTCCCTACAAGAGGATAAATGCTGATGTTGTTGTGAGGAACTGGGTGTGTAAGAGCAAAAACAGGACTCCTCCTGATCTCTCCAGAGGTAGAAGATGAAGAAGCAGAGGATTCCTGAGAACAAAAACACATCTAGGATTTTATTTGTTTTACATGGTGTGTACAACTGCCCAGAGAATACAGCTGCATTTACACTTTAAGGTTAAAATCCAAACCAGTAGAGAAATGGAGGTGTTATACCTGCTGTGGAAATAGTAAAGATTACAAGGGGGGAAAACATAGCCAGAGACATGAGGAAATTTGATTTGGTCCTTCTGTGGTATTGACATCCCAGTGGCAACCTTGCTTCTTCCCTACTTCCAAGCATTTTGGCGGCACTGCAAAACCCCAAAGCCACAGAAATTGCAAATTTACACCTGTGGGTTTTTGCTTCTCCAGCTCAGGAAACGGAGGTAGGGTTGCAAAAACAGATGGGAGCTATCAACCAGCTCAAAAGCGATGTGCCTCAGGAGGTGCTTTATTTATGGAGTGTTGAGATCAAACAATCACAGAAGATCTTTGGTATCAATTAGAGACAGGGAATTTGGTTCCTATGGCCCAGTTCTTCCTTCTTTCAAACATTTTCTTTAAGCTTGGGGGAGGACAAGAGGGCAGCAGGGACATCCAAGCTCCCATTCTCCCACAAGAAGCCTGGGCTGATGGAAGGCATCCTTGATGCATAACTTTAATATTAGAAGGAAGTGACAAGGCACTCTTCTCCTTCTTACAGTATGCCACAGAATGGGGTTAATTTTGAGCTTTCAAAAGTGTACATGTAATGTTAATGTCAGGTGCCCAAAATATTGTTAAACACAAGTGATTTGTGATTTAAAATGTTACAAGCCTGCTATTTTTAGTGCAGAGGAACCTTTAGTCATTCTACATTTAGATGGCTTATCAGAATTAAATAAATAACAGCAATGGTTACTGCTCAAATTAGGTCTGTCTCGGTTTCCATGGCATCCAATCTGTTATCTCCAATACTCTTGCCAGGATTTGTACTGGGGCTCTGGGACAGCAACATGTCTTATAAGGCTTATAAGGAATTATCCTGTAGCAATTTCAGCTATATGGTTCATATGAAATCCTGGAATAAATGGATTTATTTAAGATGTGTTGAAGGTTTTTTTCTTTCTTTTTTCTTTCTTTTTTTGAACTGTACTCTATTTTTAGCACTGCTGCCTGGTTTTACATGGTTCTGGTTTAACCCTTTTGGAGACATGTCCATGTGCTGTCTGGCAATCCTGTGCAGTGCCTGTTGCACTATCCTGTGGGAGCAGAAGCAGACTTGAATGCTTTGATGCCATGAGTAGAGAATATTTGAAAATCAGGACTCAGGAAAATGGGATAACATTTGCTTCTACCTCTTTGGTACCTTACAGTCCTTTAAAAAGCAGCCACACAGAAGTGTTTCCACTTGTTCTGAGACACCAGCTGTAGTCATTCTCAGAGGAAAAACAGCAATGCTTTGTCTGAGCCCAAGAACTTTTGTCTGAGGCCAAGACAAAAAATATTGCCTCTGTCAAGTTGCTGCGTTTAACGTAGAGGTAAATGGGTGGAATGCAAAACTTGTGTTGTGTGGAAAGCCAGGCTGGATGATTTAACATTTTCCTCTGACCTCTGAGACTGTGCAACTATGCATTAAAAAGACAGTTATAATCCCAGCTCAGAAGCAGGACACGGTGTGCACGGCAAGTTGTATTGTTGCAGAGAGGAAGAAAATATATTTGTGCTGTAATAGCTCTGTATTTCCCCATAGCTCTTCAATTAATATTACCTTTTATGGGTACATTTTTTAGTTCCTTGCATATTAGAGTTTTCAAGAGAGGGTTTCATTAATCTTTTGTTTTCTAATGTTACCTGGGATATAGATCCTGTTCCCTTTTCCCCTCTGGTAAGCACTAATTTACTTTGAGTTTATTTGCATCTTTTTGTGAAGAAATTCTGGATCCATGGCATTTTAAAAATCAATGGTTCGCTGGGTTTCTAATTTTCAGGTCATAATCCTAAACAAAATGTTCTGTTACATAGCACAGAGATTTATGGCAAATAGTAAGTAGTTCTAAACAACACTTCAAATATTTTTATAGGAGTGAATGATGTTGCAGAGGTTAAGCACTTTTATCAGGAGAACAATGAGGACCATAGTGAAAAATTTGACATTCCCTGTTTACTTATTTGTATCTCAGTCTTGCAAGAATGATACTAATGCTGCCCTGCAGACCTTCAGTGGCATAAATTGGCATCTTTTCCTTAGATATCAGTGGAACTCTGCTGATTTATACGAGCTTAGGGTGCATCTCTGGCACTCACATTTCTGCCATACCTCACGTGGAATTTGATTTACTCTGAATCATGATTGAAATATAGCAGTGTGTTTAAAGTGGGCAAGAAATGATAAAGTACTTACTCTTTATAGAGCCACAGCTACTTCTCAGAGCCAACTGAGCAATCCCCAAGTACAATCACAATGCAAAGACTTTAATATTTTAGTGCTCCATCACCCTGTGGTCACTATAAATTTGCTGTGGCTGGGCATACAGCTCCAGCACAAATCTATTTGAAAAACCCTTATCCAGGCAACTGCATTAATGCAGAAGTTGGCTATTCATGTTTGGATAAACCCTCTCTTGACCCACTCTGCAAGGAATTGAAAAGGGATAGGCTGAACCTGTGAAATGCCACATGGCTCTAGGCATGTGGCTCTAGGCACCCACTCTAGGTGGGTGGGTAAGATCATGATTATGGGCCTAGAGACACTGGACAACTCTGCTTAAGAATTGCATGGTTAACATTAATGGTACAAGAACCACTGTAGTAGTTATTCCAAAATTCCTGTTACTGAAGCCATGGTGATTGAAGTACTGCATGCTCTCCTATCTGTGCTCTAGGCAGAGTTTCTTCTATTCCTCAGCTCCATATTTTAGTGCAATAGTTTGCTTTTTCAGACATATTTTGTTCTTAAGGTGTATTCTTATATGAGAATGCCCTTGAAAAGCTACAACTAGTGTGACTACAGAGATGGCTTTGGTATGCAGCCCTGGTGATGGGATACTGGAGGTAGGAAGCTTGTTGCCACCTAAGATGCACAGCAGTAGCTGTTACTGGTGTAGTCAAACTCAATAAGGCAAGTTTTTAGCTCAATTCATTGGAAAAGTTCCCAAGGTTCCTATGTGGTTTTTGTTACATTTAATAAAGAGCTCAGTGGTTCAGTTGGTGTAAATGAGGGAAGAAATAACTGCTTAGCTTCTGCAACACACAGAACTTGTGGGTTTTCTCTGGTGCCACAGGTTTTTAATGGGATTGAAGCACAGATGTGCTAATCAGAGCAGAGAGCCATCAGCTCTGTGTCCTGTGACCAAAAACAATTCTGGGGAAGGGTGTAAGATAGAGGTGCAATGGTACTCACTTGGCTCCTTTCCCAGCTTCTTTTTATCAATAGCTCAAGGCCTTCTGGAGGTGGAGGCTTCTGTTTTTAATGGTCCTGATGGAGGTTCCCCCCATGGATTTTTTCAGTCACTTCTTAAGTCCCCATGAGGTATAAGCATCCACAAATGTGCAGGGAAAGGCATTCCACAGGTGCACTGCTTGCTGCTGGTAATGGCCACTGTTTTTCTTGGTTTTGAACTTTTTACCTTCTACTTTCAGTTGATGCTCCTTGGTTCTTGCACTAGGCATAGTGAGTTAATGTCATGTAACCACCAGAGAAAGTGGCAGCCTCTGCCCCCATGTGCTACCATTTAACTTGTGAATCAAAAGAAATTGATAGGTGAAATACATGAAATTAATAGGTGGTGGGAAAAAGGATTTGGAAACTATGTTCTCAGCATAGTGCTGTGGAGGATGCATCTACACATAGGGTAGCAAACCACCTGTGTGGCCTTTAGTGAGGGAAAGATGGTTTCCATGCTGGTGGACTTCTCTGCTGTGCCTTTTCACTCTCCTTTTCTGCATATGTCACTTTTTCCTCTGCAGAGAGCAAACTCTCCTTTGTGAATATTTTTGCTGTTGCAAATAGTGATATTACTGCAGCATTTGGCACTTCCCAGTTAATGTGCTGAACACTAGCAGAGTGACATGTGGGCTATATAAACCACCACCGTGTTTGTGTCTTGGAAGTAAAGGTGTTAACTCTTTTTGACTTAATTCATTCATGTTGAGGGGTGCCAAGGGATTGAATCTGAAATACAGCAAATCAATAATATAAACTCTTTGGGCTTTGTGAGCTAAGAATAAACACCAACCACAGATCGAGTCAAATGAACCTGTGCAAGAGGCACGGGGGAAATGTAGCAGCGATGTTCTGTTATTGCAGGTCAATAAAGGCTGGATAATGTTTCGCTTTCATTACTGATTAAAAAGATTTCCTTGCAAATGTTATGAGATTAACACTGAGCTTTCTGTGTGCACTGAAAGGGTAATGTTTAGAAATTATCATCCTGCACTGTCCCAGTGGAAACATGAATAATGGTGCCTCAAACATTTCTACCCTGGCTGGAGGTGGAGGGGGTACTTCTGCCTGAGCCATGGCTGAAGAGGGACCTGCTCCTGGTGGTGATTTTCAGCCTGTGTGACAGCCTGAGGAGGTGAGAGGACACCCTGGACTGATGATGCCGTCCCTACCAACAGCAATAGGAGCCTTTTTCTGACTCAGTGGGATGCAGGACCCCATCAGCTTTGAGGTGGACATGGTGCATTATACTGTTATACCAGTTATTATATTATTATTATATTCCAGTTATGGCTGAGGAGGAGATTTCATTACATATGCCTTTTTTTTAGGTTCTTATAACTCAAAAACATTACCCTCTTGGCGGGAATTTATCACACTTGTTCTCAGCTCAAAGCTGATATGTAAGACTTGGAAGGGCTTCAGGCTGAAGAACAGCTGCCTGGGATGTTTCCCAACTATGGTTTTCACCAATTAAGAAGTTTGTTTTCACACAGTTTGGAGGATTTTTTCCTGTAAGATCTTACCTCAACAACACACCATGCACAGCCGGTGTGCACTTTGCAGAGTGTCTTTGGTCCTAAAACTTCATTCAGAGATCTCAAAGGCATTCGTTCTCCTTGAGGAACCATTGGGAGATATACAGGATCTATCAAGATTTAGTCTGCATAAATCTAATCTGTAGGTCTATAAAATCAGGAGCTGCACACCCTGAAATAGGAATTACTTGCTTTTGTTGTCACAACTGCACAGCAAATGGAAGGTGGCACAGACTGACAGAGAATGTGCCACATGGTGAAGTTGGCACCAGACTGCTCTGTCTTGCCTTTTCACTTTCCCCCTTCCACACCACCTGTGTGGCAATTATATTAACACACCTTCAGTGGCTGAAAGGTAGAGGTGCAGGCCTTGTAAAACTCAGTCGAATGAAAAATTAGTTTATCTTTTAAGATAAAAGTTTCCCCTGGACTGAGCTCCTCATGGTTCAGAGAAAGAGGAGTATTTCTTAGCACTCAGCATTAACACTACCAGGCAGAAATCTGACTTTTTTTGGAAAGTGCTTAGACTCAGAAATTTGCACCCTTCTCTGCAGAGAGGTAGACAGCTGAGGCATCTTAACAGCTGAATACTTCATTTAAACATCCTGTTTAAAGCTGGTCTACATTTCCTTGGATGTTTTGAAGCAACACCTGCAGGCTGGCTAATACATTTTCCAAGGCACAGCAGCTAAGTCTCTAAGAACAGTGCTGGGAAGTTATAAAGCTGTTTTCCATTCAGGTCTGTAGAAGTGTTTTACCCCCTGTTCCAGTGAGATACTGACCCACTTCCCAGCTGTGATAGAACAGTGGTATGGCCAAAGGGCCTGGATGGGTTTGTAATGGAAACAACAACAATGAAAAGCCCTTAAACACTTTTCCAAGCCATACCTAGAAACCTCACTGAAGGAAAGGATGCTAAAGGGATTTGTTCTGGTATGAATTGGGCTTGCAAAGTATGTTTCATGTTCCCCAAACAGAAACATTTGTATGTCAAGAGTGCAGGTCTGTCTGGGATATGGAGAGGATGATGCTGAGTAATGATGAGCACTGTTTGCAGGGAAACACAGTTAATTCCCCACAACTGGGATGGGATGGCAAAGCAGGAAGCCTGAACAGCACCTGCACCTCCCTACATTCAATGCTGACCTACCTTGTTTTCAGCTTGAGTGCAGCTGGTGGGAGGGTATTGAATGTCCTGCTGCTGAGGCCCTGCATAGGAAATAAGGCACATGTGTTGTGCAAACAAGGAGAGAGCAAATGCTTTCTGGAGATGGGCAGGAGAGATGTTGCAGTTAAAATACACAGCTAAAGCCAAAGGAGGGTGCTTGCATCAAAGTAACTGGGATGTGCTCAGGTTTGACTCCTGTGTAGATGGGGCAAATGGTCCACAAGTGACAGATGCAACAGACATCCCTGAACTAGAAGTTCCTTTTCCTGGGATGTTGCAGCAGTTCAGCAGCAAAGAGCAAGAGAAAGTGAAGATCTCCCTTCTTTCCCAGCACTGTATCGTGGAGGCTGCCAGGCACATCAAGGGGATGAAAGGATGGTATATTCCTTATCTTACCACCCCTGGAGCACCAGAGGTACAGTCCTTCTTATCACTTGGTCATGCTATAGAATTGCTTTGCCTAATGTTTTCATTTGGAGAGAGAGGTCTTAACTCAATAAAAGCCCTTTAAATGTTACAAAAACTTCTCATCACTCCAGCTAGATGCAAACTGGATGTAATAAGCTGTAACAGGCTATCTAGAGTCCCCAGAAAGCAGGTAATTTTTCTTTTTAAAGCACAAATATGAAATAAATATGAGTGTTTCCTCAGAAATAAATATTCTGTGTTACAGTAAAAGGTCTTCTCAATCTGTCTGATGTTTGGAAATCTGTAAAAGTTTGATCGTGCAGCCCACACATTGGCTTTCACGGCAAGAAGTTATTCTCTGAAGAATTTTTTTCTCTGTTATGTGAGAAATTTAGCCCATTAATCAATTTCCTAGCTTGCAGCTGGTTGAAGGGGAGCATGAGGCAGAGTGCTATGAAAACTTTTCCCAAATCCTGTCTCTGTCTTGAATCACAGAGTTTTAAAATCTTTCCCTGAGAGGGTTAAAAACTATCTGTCCGTATCTGTCTGTTTTCAATTGTTCCAGGCTCAGGATCTACTTCAAGCAGTTGTATTTGGGTACTAGAACCACATGGTAATTTTCCATGTTCTCTCTCTTTCCCTACCATTTTTAAAAATTATTTTATTTTTAATTCTCCATTAAACTGATACTGTTAATGGTTTTGTATCAAATGGATACACATTTCAGTTGCATTTGGCACAAACTGAGGCAGAAACAAATGTTTCTGATGGAGTTCCTTGTTACTGAATACTCTGGGATAAACCCAACATATTTCTTGCTTTTAATCCTGACCTGTCTTCCTTTGGCAGTTGTGATTTCCCCACCTCCTGTGAATAAAACTTGAAGAAAAGATTGTGTGGCTCCCTGCAGCAGGAATCAGTACACTTAGAGCACCACAGGGGAAAAAAAAGAGGCAATCCAAGCCACAAATCTTACTTCTTCTATTTGAAATGTCTCTTTGCAGATGGTTTAATTTTCATTATCTTTATTCCATTTCTTCCCCCTTTCTCCCCTGGAAGATACCATTTGGGCCATTAGCAATCTTAGTGTTTTCTATGCAGTTCTGCTAGATATTTTTGTCAGTCTTGAATCAAAACGGTGCCAGATGGAAGCCCCATGCTTTTCATAGATGATCATTTCCAGCATTCTTCTGTGAGGTTGTATAACATATGTCCACAAGAAACTAAAAATGCTGTTTGCTTGTATGAATTGTGCACTCTCAAGGGCACCAAGTAGGTTAAGAAAATAACTAAGCCAGAACTGTTCTGTATTTTTAAAACAGATTAATTTCCTAAGGAGAAGTTATATTAACATTTAGATCAGTTGTTGATTTGTTGTGGATCGTCATATTGCCAAAAACATCTACAAAGTAGTCATGAAACACACCAGCAGAGGGAAGAAGTTCTGTGTTAAAAACTGTAGTTTTTACTTTCAGGAGGGTGCTGTTTTTCTGGTTTGGTGTGTTTTGTGGGCTTTATCTTTTTTTCCCCCTAATATGCTTATTGCTATTCCCACTGTCACCCATGGGAACTGACCATTGACTTCCTTCTGTGCTGAAGGAATTTCCATACTTTGGGCAGGGCTTTTGAAAGCAGTCTCTGTGTTGATGTCATAACTTGCCTGAGATCTCCGATGCTGGTATTTGGATGCTCAGTTCTCATTAAATGAATAGGAACAAAACATCTAAAGCCCCGTAGTAGCTCTGAGAAGGTCTGCTGGGGCCAGCTGCCCCAGGAGGCTGCTGTCCTTGCTAACCATGCTCTCCTGCTTTAGCTCCCAGCCTCTCTGTCTCTGCAAGCTTGTCTCCTTTCATTTACATCTACATATCGGGTCATCTCTGTTATTTGAGTACAATCCCTTTGCATCTGTTTGTATGGGTTTTGTGCAAAGTGCTACATATGTTCATAAGAGCTATATAAAGACCCTTAATATTTAAGCTACTGAAAGAAACTGAATTTGCAGAGACTGCAGATAGCTGCAACAAATACTAATAAAAAAATGACCAAGCATCCCTGTCTTTTAAAGTGTTAGTTTTAGAAACCTGAGTGAATTAACTATCCTGTGTTCATGCAAGCACAGAAAGCATTTAGGTTTGTTTATTGTGGGCATTTGGCAAAAGGATTCGGATCTTGGTCAAAACTGATGTCTTTGTGCTAATGTAAGTAAAACTGTTTCACTCTGCTTTTGGGGCAAACAAGAGGAGCACATGGCATCAATCACTGTAGGCTCCCTGATGAGTGGTAGATTGTTCAGGAGAGCTAATTAGGTTGCTTGCAAACATTCTATGCAAATTTTCAGTCTGCTTTCCTAAGGAAAAAAGTCTTGTTGCCTTCCTGCTGTCCTTTGCTGCTGAACAATACAGTCAGCTCCAACAAAATTGGTAAAAACGGCAGAGGTTGCAAAATGTTGGCTTGCTCCAGGTTTCACAGGGCCCACTAGCTGGGCAGAAAGCAGAGATTTCTGCAGACAAGGTGACAACGAGAGCTCAAGTCATCTTAGACAGCAAAGCACAGAGTTGTCCACACCTGTTGTCTTGGATCAGCCAACTCTGCAGTGCACGGGATGCTCACATGGGGTGTGGGGAGATGCAATATCAAGACCCTGAGGCTGAAGGGTTCTAGTGCTGGGCAATCTTCTGACAATAAAGGTCTCTCTTCTCTTGGTACATCCCACTGGTGTAAATAGTGAACCCTCCCAGGAGGAAGATGTCAGTTGAAAAAGGAAAGCAGAGCACTTTGTCCATTCTGATCCTCCCCTGCTTGTTGGCATTATCCTCATCCATTCTCAGACATAATGCATGTTGCCAGTTGGGAAAGCATCAGCGTTTTTGGGAGGAGGGAATAGTTTGACTAGGATAGCTCTTTTGCAGATGTGGTTTATTTTAATAATCCTGTACTTTCCTGGCCTGTTTGCTGGGTCTTGAGCTGTCATGCGTGAGATCAGGTGTTTTGGGGTTGTGAAATACCGTGGGAAAGGAATTGCAAGACAACAGACTTTTCATTGTATATTCAGAAGCTACTCTGAGAAATTGGGAGACTGGGAGCCCTCTGTGGATTCTCTGAAAATTATCTTATTACTTAACTGTTAAGCGTATTGTATATGCCAAGTAATTAATTTTTACAGCAAACTTGTCTAGGACTTGGGCAAAGGAGCAATTAATTCTCTGGAAATAGATCCATTATCATAATTGCTAATGGATGCAAAAATCCCTTAGACACAGATGAACAAAAAACCTCTTTCATCTCTATGATTAGGGTACCTGAAAGTCAGGTCCAGTCTATGTGACAGGTAGTTAGCCCATCAAAAACCCTAATCTAGTGCTAATTGTGGTTGCTGAGCTCCAGCATGTCAGACGGAGGAGAGAGCACAGGTAGCTCCTTCCCCCTCTCACACAGCTAGCACAGGAGCACCTACCCCATCACCTTTTCCTCTCTCTGGGGATGTTCTTCCCCTATGGGTGTAACTGGATTTTCCTGCTGACAGCAGGAATCAGTGGATGCAATCCTATGAATGTCTCCAGCTAGAGAGACATTTACACCCTCAGTGCTGAGCAGACCCAGTGTGTCCTGTGCTGAGAGAGGAGTGTGGTCCCTGCCACAAACACCTGCCAATTTGTATAAAAGATGGCTTTGTCTCTCTGCAGAAATGGGGCTAATCTGAGGCAACCCAGCCATCCATGGGACAGAGAAAGACTTTTTGTATTTACTGTGTCATTCTGCAGCAGATCTTACATCTTCAGTTTGATTTGTGGTTGAAAGGACGTTCAGGAACTTGCAGAATCATAATTAATATTTCATACAATCCAACCCTCAAAAAGCAGCTAACAAAGAGCACTCAGTGCCGTGCAACTGCCAAATGCTGTGTGTTTCCCTGGGCCAAGGGACTCTTGTGCTCCACAGGCATGAGCCTCTCCCAGTCTCCAGAGAGCATCCTTGGGAACCTGGCTCTGCTGCCCAGCAAACACGAGTCTGCATCTGCAACTGGCTAATGTACTGCTGGTGGAAAATGGGAAGGGGTGAAGGGAATAGTACAAGAGGCTTTTATGAGAGTTGATCTGTTGCTGTTTAATCTATAGTGACAAAGGCATCGTTAATAGAACACAAGGAGGATGTTGAGATGGGCCAGACCTCAGGCCTGAAAGCTTGTGATGTCTGGGAACACACACCATGCTCTTCGGATCTGTTCAGCATTTCTTGAGCACCTGCATTGTATTTCTAGAGCATCTTCTTGCACGGTGTTAAGTGACATGAGGTTTTTTAAAATTTAAATCCTAATAGGGTTCAGAACAAAGTATGGGTCCAGCCCTGCTTTTTCTAGAATCTAGTTAACAGTGTAAGAGGAAAGAGACAGAAGGGAGAGAAAAGCCAATTGAGGAGTTAATAAAATACCAAAATTTTTGGATGGAACTTTGTTTTCTCTGAATGTATACAACAGCATATAACAGGACTGCAGTCTAGAAGGAAGACATCTAGTTTGGGTGAAAAGTCATGAAAGTAATCAATAAATAATATTAACCATTGAGATACTGCCCTTCCCTCCTCTAAATCAAGAAAATTGGACCTGTAATGATAGTTGGTGGGAGATCAACCAGCAAGGCCAGATCAACCTCCTGCACAGGTATGTGAGCAACAAAAACAGCTGTGCAAATGCTGTGAGGTTTGGACCTGCGTGATGAATGAGATACAACAATAGTGTCTCTCCAGAAGCTGATATTCAGCATCAGAGGCTGTCATGTAATTAAAAATAAATCCCAGCCTGGCGAGGGCATTTATGGCCTCTACTTTACTAGGCACAGAGCAAGCCTAAATCTTGTGGTCCCAGGCTGTGAAACAACCATTTACATTTCAAATGTAATTACACCTCTTTCCAGAAATCCCAGAACAAAGATGAACTGGCCCAAAAACACTCCCACGGAGGTTGGGCAGCCAGTAAAATTTTGATTGAACCAGGAGATGGGATATTAAGAATTACATTCACTAACTTGGCATTGTGATGGAGGCTTAGTGGGCAGGAGGGCTCCATCCCAGTTTTCCAGAGCTGTGGTGGAGGAGGCAGTTTCTTGGTGTCGGGGGATTGCAACCCTTTGAGATACAGCAGCATTTGGCAACAAGTCATGAAATACTAATTGCAGAGGTAAGGGCTTCCTTTCTGAGCTACAGCATGGTATCTGTAAGCAACCTCAGTGCTTATGGTTATCTCTGTGAGGATTCAAAGTTTATGCACCACCAAATACTGGGATCCTTCAAGGAACAACCATTGGCTCCTCCCATCAGGTTGGTTCAAAGCCACTGAGACGTTTGGAGACATTTTGGTGTTGGGCAGCCTGCCTGCCCCCTGAATGGTGGTGAGGGCTGTGCTGCACTGTTGGGCAGAAACAACAGTCTTGCAATTAGCTCTAAGCAGTGTTCATCACTAAGTGTCACTACCAGGTTATATTCATCTAATAAGCAGTGATTTTAGTCCTGCAATTGTCGATACTGTGAAGTCACTCTCTAGGACATATTTCACATGGTTTAAAGATATATATTCTCTTTCTGTAAAGGTGGGAAGCCTTTTTCTTCATTCCTGCTCAAGGTAAGTCAAAGCTAAGTAATCACATCACTTAAAACAAGGCCATGTGGTCAGGCATGGAAGTGGGTTCTTTAAACAATATCCATTTGAAACATTGCATAGTAATTATGAATGCATCTGGATTTGATCAAAGGCCACACACTGTAGCAAGCTGGGTTCAAGCACATCAAGTGAAGCAGGAGAATTGACATGATCTTTAATGACTGTACAACCAAGTAGAAATGTACTGACAATGTCTGGAAATAATTACAGTTTTGAGGGAAGGGATAGGTACCAGCCTCTCCTCTCTGGGTAATGATGCCACGAGTAGGGGTTTCAGTTCTTGGTGTTGAGCTGCATGGTGCAGCACAGGCTTCATGAAATGCGTTTTGGCTCTTTCTGGAGTGTGGGAAGCACGTTATCTGGTTAAGTGTGAACAGACATTGAGAAAGTGGAGAGCATTATTGACCATAGGAAGTTACTTCAGTACTGTTGGATAACAAAGAACCATAAATACTTTCTTGGTATGGCAACACTCTGTGTTACTTTCTAGGTGGCTTAAGAAAAAAATAAGGTTGCAAAACACCTCTTATATTTGACCATGTGACTCTTCAGTCATGTCCAGCCTTAACTTCTTGATGGTGGGTGCTGGCCCAATGTCCTTTATGATCACCCTGAATTCCCAGGACAGTTGAAACAGGTTGGAGAGCAAATATTTCTGCTAGAAATAACTTGTTTTTCCTGGGGACCAAAGCTGCACAGATAATGTGGTGGCATTTCTAAGTTCTGCCTAAGTAAGGAAAGGAAAAAACCTGAAACTGTGTGCTGGGCACAGCCCAGGAGATGAAGGAGTAGGCACTTCATTCACGGAAGTGAACACTATGGTACTTCATTACCAGAGGTGTTGAGAAAATGAATCACAAGTCATTAGTGAAGAGCTCTTGGTTCATCCCTTCTTCAGGAAGAAGTAGATCTTCTAGCATTCTTAATGGAAATTGTTCTTAGCACTTCAATGTGAGGAACAGAAGTTCAGCCGTTTCTCAAGAAGTATTATCTTGCCACATTAGATGTCAGTAAATACAAGTGTATCTAAGTTTTTGTGCAAGGAAGGGAGTGTTTAGTGGATTCAATTCTCTTTATTCAAGTTATTGGCTGCTGTTGTTTCCTTCAATTATCTTTTAATGAAAAAACAAATATGACACTATGCTGTACTGATTAACAGTAAAAAGATTCTTAAACAGCTTATAGTCAAATTTGTTTAAATACAGCGGGATGAAGTCACTCATATTGCTGATTCCAATCCACTTTGTGAGCAGGGCATTCGGTAAGGCCAGCTCGCTTGCAGAATAAAGCATCTGTCTCTTCCGTGCCCATTGCTGGTGTCCTTGGCTTTTTCTTTACAGTAACTGTTTTGATTAGTAACTGGTGCACTAACCACTCAAGGTTTTCATTCAAAACTTGGTGCCTGGGCAGTGGAGGGAGCACATGAGGGCAGGCAGTGGAGTGATTGCTGGCTGCAGGCGAGCAGAGCCAGTGCCTGTCTGTGTGTGGTTGCTGGGGGTGATTTTATCCTTGTGGGAGCAAAACTATTGCCCCAAGCTGGCAGACCGCTGGGTTATGGTGCCAGACACTGGGTGACAATGCGAGGTGCAGGCAGTGTGTTCTCCACGCTGTAGATGCAGGAGGGAGGTGACTGTGAAGTTGTGTGTGAGCACAGCTCTGGCAGCTCTCTGTGTGCATCTGCCTTGACAGGATGGTGCTGTCATTTGCTAATAGCAGCATCCAGTCTGTGCCTTACACAACAATCTGTCTGCTTTAGCTTTTGTCACGAGAAGACAACAGTAAGTCACTTGCCTATGAATATCTGTTTGTATGAAGACCAGCAGGGTGTAGTTTTGAAACAAGGATTGTTCCAGGACCATATATTTCATTTGCAGTGATGTTATAGCTGAATATGTCTTGGGAAAACTTTCACCTCCTTCAGAGCAACTTTCTGCTTAGGCTAAATGTGGCAATAACATCAAGCTTCCCCTTTTACTGTTTCCCACATGACTAACATAGTCCTAACACTAGCATTTGTTTTGATTTGATGTATGTCTTCAGTTATTGGTGTCTATGAGGTGTTTTGCACCAAGAGGGCAAGGATTTTGCTCTAACATTACACTCAGGAAGGAGCAGTTCCTCAGTAGAAACAATACGTTTCTTTTCCTTTTATATTGGATTTAAATGCATGCACCCATGTTGATGTCCTGAGGTCAATAATCACAGAAATATTGGCCTGGAAGAGACCTTAGCAGCCTGGACATTGGGAGGATGTGCCCTGGCCATCACCAACCCCTCTGTGCCCTCTCCTGGTCCCCTCCTCTCCCTCCCAACTTCTTATTGGTGGTTTGAGAACCTGGAGGAAAGGACAGGTGGGAGTGTAAGAGCATCATGTGTGAGAGGGGTGCTCAGGAGCTCTCCTCTGCCTCCAGTTGCCTTCTTGATGGAGGGGTTGCTGCATCACTGTGCTCCTAGATGAGAGTGACACCTCCTGCCAGTCAAAACCATTTGGAATGTGGCATGGAATCTGCTTTGCTAATTATAAAAGTATCTGCTGTTGTACTATGGTGGTGACCTCAGCTCTATATGCAAATGTACCGTGGATGTCCTGGAATACCAAGTACCATAAATAAGTAGAACTTTTGAAAGGAATTTGGAGATTTTGTAGATTCCTCAAGCTGCTTCTGGCAGAGCACTTCCTGGGATTGTTAATGAAATCAGTCATTTTGCAACACTCTCCCAGTTTAATGCATACACTCTCACAGTGGCAGCTTTTAAAAGCTGTTTGTCTCATTAAAGTTAAGTTAACTCATTTCTGAAATTAGAAACTTTTCTGATTAATGACTTGTGGTAGTTTGCTTTAAAGAAGATGCTTGCTAATCAGATCTGGTTTACTTTCGTAAATCACTTCTGAGACTTGTATTATTGCCTTAGTTATGACACAGTGACAGTGATGCTTGGTACTTCAAGAAAAATAATTGGTAGTGATGCAATTTGTGCCTATAAGAACTGTGTTTGAGGAGCAATTGAAAACTACATGGTTGTAATAACAAAAACAAAAGAACGACTTTTGGTAAATTTTCAAGCTTTAGCAGAGAAATTCTCATTCATTTTAACAGAGGTCTGCCAGCCTAAAAGGCATAAGAGGACCACAAAGAATAGGTGACATTCAACTTGACTTACTTTCTTTAACCTTTGTTAGTGCCTCTGAACTGAGATGTAAATAACATGGGTGCTAACCTTTCCATCGTATGCGCACTCATAACTGGAATTTGCAGTCAAAAATAGCAGTTTCACAAACAATTATTTCCAGACACACACGAGTGAGGATGACAGTGCTGGGGGTGTTATCACTGAAAGGGCATCTGAGTCGCAGCTCCCTGTGTATTCACAGTGCAGATGCTGGATGTAGATGCAGGGTTCAGACTGAGGTGACATCTCTGCTCCTCCTCAGTCCAAGGAGAGTGTGTAGTGGATCAGTCCTGGGTTTTATAACATCTCACATCAGTTGAGAATGCTGGGACTGATTCTGATGGTGTCCCTGGATGGTCTGTGCTCTATGGTTTCAGCTTTTATTTCCAGTGGAATTCAAATGCCTTCATCCTGTGACTGGGTCCTGTGGTGGTTTGGGGGAACATGTGAGAGAAGTTTCCTGTGCAGTATGGCCATGGCTGCAGCCCTGGGCCATGCCCCAAGACCAGCATGTTGCCCAAGGAGTGTTCCCAGCTCCCTTTGAAGCCCTGAGCCAACTGAAGCCCTGGGGTCCCTTCTTGGGGCCAAAACCCCCCAAATGCATCTGTAGGGCATGTTCATCACTCAACCCTCAGAAGTAAGCAGCCAAGTCTTGTTTACAAAATATATTTACCTCTTGTGGGAGGCAGTGATTCTTTTGTTAGAAAAATAGAAGATGAATCCTGTCAGAGTCTGGATCTCTAAGATTAGTAATTTTCCAGCAGGAAAATGTTTTATTTACTTCCCCTCCACTCCTTTGGTGTCTTTCTTCCCCCTGTTACATATCAGCTTGTTTGTTGTGATTCCCTACTTTGAAGCTGGTCATATCAGGCTACTCCTCTTTATATATTATAGTGGGATTTTTATGCAATACTTAACTCTGTTATCTTTAAAATTACAGGCTTGGCCCATGCAGTCGTACTCCACACCTCTCCTCTCACTTTGAAAAGGAATCCTACAAGCATACTAAAGCAAGACGTGTTTATAGAGTGACTCCATGAGTATAAATAGCTCCCAAGCAAGAGCAGCACCTGCCATCTTTGATATGTCTCGCACTTCCCACAAATCACTCGTGCACACTTGGGCTTGATCACAGCTATTGTTTGTGCTAAGCTTCCTCCTACTCCTATAATCCTCCTCTTTAAATGAATGGAATATTTTTCATACAGGAAAGATTTTGGGGATATAAATCACAGCCAAGTATTTTCTGGACACGACATGGTGTACGTGTGTGTACGTTCTGCCAAGGGCAGACAAATGAAAATGTTAACAAGAACCACACTTTAAATGGAAAGGATGTGGCTCTCTTGGAAGTGTCTCATGTCACATACTTTGACTCTTACTGCTTCTATCTTCTATATGGGTTTGTGTGAAAGCCTCATTGATACGATCTGTGACTTTTAGATCCTGGGCTAGTGGGTGCTGGGCTCTTGCTGTGTTTGCCTGGGGTGGTATCAGGCACATCAGCCTCCCAGCATCCTGCTGCCCAATGTGTGCCTGCTCAAGGGGTGGTTGCAGGCTTCATCACCAACTCAGGTGTTCCTGTATCCATTACTGAGAGGGCCAACAGAGTCAAAGCTTTCAGTTTGGTTGTTTTTCTCTCCTAAACAAATTAAACTCTTTCTGTGAGTTCCTTTTATAATCTTGGGTTTGTGGCCATGCATTTTCTCTGTCAAAAAAACCTGTCCATATTCTCCAACACTGGATAGAACTCCAAATAGCATTGTTCTGGCCTCTGACATTTTCTAAAGATGTTTGCTTTGTTGGGCTGTAATGCTATCTTTTCTTTGTTTCTTTTTAGAATACACCGCCCACTTCTTTAGTGTGTAATTTAATCTCCCTCAGTCTTGTGAAGCCGATATATGGCCAAAAAAGATGCCATGGTTCCACTATGGCTTTTTAAAAGCATTGTATGTGTAGTTGTATGTATTCGTGTGCTTTGCAAAACAAGACAAGTCCAGTTGCTATGTCAGGATCTACAAACTCTTGAATGTAACTGTGGACATGACATGTTCAGATCACTCAACATTTGGTTAGCAGCCTGTTCTGAGAAGTGTAGATTTCACTGAACACACTGAGCAATCCAGTGCTTCTCTATCATCACGTTTTCCTTCAGACACAGGCAAGGTTGTTTTTATGAGCTGATGCCTATAATTGCTAAGAGGAGAGACATACATGGGGCTTATTCATCCTATTTAATGTTAAGTTGTCTGGTGTACCCAATGAGGCTTAGTTTTCTCTCAAGCTTGAAATTGCACAGCACAAGCCTTCTTAAAAACCACTCATGCTGTGAGGGTTTTACTGATCTTCCAATGTTTAATCAGACCCTGAACCCTTTTCCTTTTCCTTGGACAATATTCCAGTTGACCAAGGCTTTTCTTCCACTCTCTGCGAGGTATTATGGAGGATCTGGATAGTTCCTCTATCTGAAAATGTGCTCAATCATTGGTGGTGGTGTAGTCAAGCCAAGGAGTCTAAAGCAAGGCGAGGGGCTGGCACATGGAGCAGTCAGTCAGCTGGCGGGCGCGGGAGGCACTGGGAGGGAAGGTGATGCCGGGTGTTATTTCAATCGGTGGCAGATGTGTCGATATGCCTGCGACGTTCCTCAAGACAGTTGGGGGAGCTTGAAGTTTATAAACGATTCTTCTTGTGGCTCCTGCTAATTTTAGCCTTGGAGTGTTTACAAACAGAGCAAAATTTGTCTCCACTCCTGATCCAGAAGGATTTCAGCCCCATCCCTCTTGGCATATTCCCTAGAGAAAAACAAAAAGGGATACAAAATAGCAATAGCTATTAAAAGACGCTGAGGGAGCCCTCAGATTGGAGGCACAGAAAGCCAAGTCTTGTGGCTATAAATAATGTATCTGCAGCTATCATGGTGTCACCAGAAAGTAGAAAGGATATACACCTAAGAATAATTTTGGAGGAGAGAAACAAGGAACCAGGAGCTGAGCCTGAAAGCACAGTTTCTTAGTGGTGCTCCAAGGCCACATCCAGCACTGTCCCAGGAAAAAGCCAAAGAAGGATAGCATGACAAGGACTAATCAAGTTGTTGTCACCAGCACTGAGCCCCAGTTACAGTCTTGCCTCAACCAGAACGCCAAGCATTGGTGCACAGTGGTTATTGCAGACAGCATTCCTGATCTGAACACACTGTTGAGCTACTGCTTTGAAATCAGGTATGAGAAAAACATCAAAAAAATTCAATTATATCAACACAGTTCATGTAGAGCTTTAGAAAGATATTTTTAAATACACACAAACCAGTTTAAAATACTTTCCCTGTCAAAATTATGACCTCCAAGTACAGTTCTTTGAAAAGGGAAAATCTCCTAAAGTGTTTGTGCTTTTCTACAAAAGAGGAACAGGCAGAATCCTCCTGGGCTGGGGAGGCAAGGACCTGCACTTGATGACAGTTTGAAGGAGAAAAGCTGTAGCTACAAGCTTTGACTTGAACAAATCCAAATCCCTCAACTTACCTGAAGTCTAGTTTGTAAAAAAAATCTGCAGATCATGTGACACTTGACTTTGGGAGCTAAATTTTTGCTTCTTCTCAAAGATCAAGCTAGCTACCAGACCACTGCCACAGCCAGCACCTTGTGGTGTGGGAATTTTGTGGGTCAGAGGGACTCATACAATTCCATAAAAACAAAAGGGAAAAGTATTTCTCATTTCTTTGCTTATGCTCACTCATGGCACCGTGCATGTCATTCAGAGTAAAACTTGGTTGACACATGAGAAATACCAGCTGCCATCTGATTAAGACATGTGAGAGGTTTATGAGATAGCTATGAGTTCAGTTCAGTTGGAAATGTACAGGAGCTGCATGGCATGACCATAGTGTCATGACCAGAGGAAAGAGGAGAAATGGTGCAGAAGTGTTCAGTGTAATATAGGTGAGCTTCACCTTCTGATCCTGGGTGAGTGCTGAACCTAGATCGTGTCTGAGTGAAGGAAATGCTAGAAAACTTCATCAGATGCTCCTTAAAATTGCTGCAAGTTAAAGAGAACTGAGGCAATGGGGTAAACTGCATAGACCTTTAAAGGGGAAGGCAATTCCATATAGCAGAAAAGTAGCAGAGGTGATAGGTTCAGGTCAGAGGAAGCAACTTATTTGTGACTATGCAATTCTAGTGCTGTTTGGTATGAAAGAGCATGTTCAAATTAGCAGAATATTTCTTGTCTTCCATGCTGTAGGCTTCTTGCAACACTAAGAACTTTAGGATGAGTTTCTTGAATTAATTTAATGTCTTTCTGTTTTTCCTGAAAACTCTGAACTTTAAGCATAACTGGTTTTTAGATTTCTTTTAGTCCAAAAATAGGCCTGAAAAGCTAACAATTGCATTCCACTCTATGTGTCTCAGGCTTGTAAAAATCAAACACTGATTAATTTTTACAACGCTTAAGGAAAAAGTCAGACATGAAAATGTTATGACATCATTGCATATGCAAGCTTGCAATAATGTTAGAGCCTCTGCTTAGCAAGTTTCCTTTCAAATACTACTATATGTTCTTTGTCCTGCTGTTCTATTAGCTTTCTGTGTTTCAGACTCGAGTGTAACTTCAGGGAAGGCTCAGATCAGTCACAAAGTGCTCACTGCAGTCCCTTGCCTGCCCATCACCTACATAGCCCAAGGTTTCTAATGTCAGGTCGCCCATTGCACTGGGACTTCATAGTCATCTGAATCTGTCTCTGGATTTCAGGACCAAATTTGGTATCATGTACATTCTGCTTTCCCAGCCTCTTCAAAGACTATTTTCTCTCAGCTCTGCAAAGGCTGGAGTGAGATCAGCCACCACTGCCAGTCTGCAGCTTGGCGGAGTCAAACATCAAAGCTCCTGTTCCAGCTTGACTTCTTTCAAATTTGAAGACTTGACCAAGTAGCAGAAGGAATTATAAGAGGAAAGCTGTAATGTTCAGGATGATGAGCTGTGTGAAGGAGAGCACTTGCTTTTACTTTCCAGAGTAAAAAGTAGCGAGCGATAGCGATTGTGCTTCTTGTTATTATGTTCTTGAGGGATGTGGAACCACCCTCGCCCTTTGACTTGTGCTATGAATAGCTCAAAACCCACCCTTAGGTCTTTCATCTTTATGCTGTCACAAACCTTTCACGAGCCTTGGAGAAGGGATCCAGGGCAAAAATCTGTTTTGACATCAAGGCATCTGGTTTCAGTTAGGATACCAAATGCTTCCTTCATTTTATTTCACTCCACCTGCTAAAGTTCTTTCTGCAGGTGTCTAACACAAGCTATCTAATAACTTTATTTAAGTTGATTATGTTCCCCACTGTCTCTCCTGGAGAGACAACCTACTTGTAATTTTTGCAAGGACCTGGCTTTGTCTGCTTTGCGTGTGTGCGCATTTGTGCAAATGTGAGCAGGGCTAGATGAGGTGAAGAGAAAGGCTGCACCTTTATTGCGTTCTCCCATTGCAACATTGCCACCTCATACACTTGCAAAACTGTGTCCTTCATGTTTCCAGTGTTCCTCAGGCACTGGTGATAACCGGTTATCGCACATCTAGAGACTCTGATGTCAGGGTGATGATACTGGAGCAAAGGAGATGAGAATTCTTGAACAGTTGTAATTCATCAAACTTGAGGAAAGGGGCAGCCTCAAAGCAAAAGGCTGGCTGACAAGCAGTCATCTATTAGAGGTATTCTGGGTAGGATTTTGAGACAGAAAACTTATTTTGTAGGTTTTTTAGATTTATGTTTTACTTCTCATTATCTTACTCTGATTTAATCAGTAAGACATTAAATTAATTGTTTTCCCCAAGTCGAGTCAGTTTTGCCCATGGCAGTAATTGGTGAGTGATCTTCCCTACAAGCCTTTCATTATATTTCTCCTCCTTGTTCTGCTGAGGAGGGAAGTGATGGAGCAGTTTTGGGGGGCACCTGGCATCCAGCCAGGGTCAACACACCACATGATGTGTGATCGTTACCCCTTCCCACTAGTGTCTTCTTAGGGTGTCTCTGTCATTAGACTGAATTACTTAGAGAAATTAAACTGCAATATCCATACTATCCATTAGCTGGAACTCTATTTGCATATGGCAGTTGGGTTTTGGCAATCAAAAGGAGGAAAATTGTGCACAGCAAGCTGTTGGCCCCAAAAAAGATCTTCTATGTAGCGCTTAAGACTGCATAGGAATAGGACTGGTAAAAATAAGATGGGGACTGAATTAAACATCCATTAGAACAGGGATGTGCCTGCTAGAGGACAGTCTGTGCTTTGGCCTTGTGTTTAGTATTTATCTCATCTGTAAATCTTTGTGGGTTTTGTTATAGCACACAACTGTTAGTAAAGGAATTTGCCCTGGCATTCCAATTGAAACAGTGGTAGGCCAGGCAATAAGAAGATGTGTGATGGATTTTTTGGACTGATTTTATATGCATCATTTTAAAACAGTGGCAACAAAACTAGACACATGCCCACTTCATTTAGTTATTTTATCAAAACGGAATAGATACCTCTAGATTCCAGCAAGAATATTGAAATATAAATTGAAATGAGGAGTAAGTACTTGTATTAGTAAGACTTTATGATGTCTGGAATCTTAAATTTAAGGCCTAATCCCGCTCCACCTAAATTTAGGGAGAGTTCAAATTTAACTGGGAACATACCAGGGACCATCATGACAAAGCTAATTTAAACTTGCTAGACTGCTTTACAGGAATAGTGTAAGATTCTTGCTATACAAAAGAGTAGAATCTGGACCTTTTACAGACCCCTGCCTGCAGAAAAGGAAAAATTTCAACTTGAGAATCAGCCAAAGAACCAAGAAAAAAGTACATAGAGGAGCAATGTCACTACTGTATCTGTGTGTGTTACAGAATTCTTCGGGGGATATGTGTCTCTATAGATATTTTACAAGAGTAGGAAAAGCATGTTCATGACTTCAGTGTGTGTTTTATAGACAGACCGTACAGCTAGTGCACATTAAGTAGCAATAGGTGTCTTGTATAAAAGCAGTTACAGTTTACAGTTTCATATTGTAAGTGATACTCAACTTAGTCAAGCCTGTGCCAAGTCAGAACCTTCTGGGAGATGTTTCTTGGGGAATAAATGCCCTCAGCAGAGGCACGGCTCTGTGCAGCCTGTCAGCTCTGCTGTGCCTGTTTCTAGAGAGCCACACTGACCTGTGAGTATTTGGAGAGTCCAAATATGATCTGCTACGTGTGTCTCTCTGCTGCAAAAGCCTCACGTTTCACTTCGCACTTGGAGCTTGTGAGACCTTGCTGTGCCTGGGGCAATCGTGTTTGTCCCTCTGGGAAGGAGAGCTCAGGAACCATAAAAGGGTACAGATGATGCTCCAACCATTTGTGCTGCCTGGCTTATTGCCACTCAGTTTAGATGACTCCATCACAATCTTGGGAGGCACACAAAAGGTGTGTAATTAGAGCAATTTACTATATTTGACTTTAAATTGTGTTCCCCCACAGAAAGATAGTATTGAATTTAAACCCTCCCAAGCCATACAGGTGGATAGGGAACACCTAAACAGCATTTGCATAGGACACATCAGATTTCTTTGTATTAAACATCACTAAATCTTCTTCCTCTGAATATCTGATTTAGCTGGAGGTGCACAAATTGCTTCTAATTCAGAAACTCAGAGAATGCTGTCAGTGGGAGGTATAGAATCCATGTCAGGGTCATGTATAGGTACATTTCTGTGTAAGCCTGGCTGTGGTAAGTAGCTTGTTGTGTATCACTTCTGTCACCATAACATCAAATGCTTCTCAACTTCTAGTATTATAGCTGTAATGAGGTGACAGTGTTCCCCGCTATAGTTGGGAAGTGATGTACCAAGATGTTAAGATTTGGATTCATGTTTAAACATTTGTGAGTTACTTAAAGAAATTTTGTTGCAAAGCGACACCTGAAGTGATTTACCTAAAATCCAGAGATGTTCACTTCAAAGGAAGGAACTGATGAGGGAAACTGAAGACATAAGTCAGTGCCATGACCACAGATACCACCTCTACTAAAATACTTGAGCCATCAAGGTAGCTTTAAAATTAAAGGCTGTGCAAAGTGCTCCGGGATTGCAATAAGCCTTCGTGCAAATCCCCTTATATTTCACATGCATAACACCGTATTTTATTACTGTTTTAACTGACACTTCTAAGCCCTGAAAACTAGTAAGGGGGAAAACCAGCTCATTTTAAAACAGCAGGGTAAGCTCTCTCTGCCCACCAGTAGGTACAATCCTTCTGCAACCTGCTGAGCTGTTGCCTCCTTCTAACATTTAGTTTGAGTGTATGGGTTTAATTTGGTCAATGTAATAACAATTCCTGTAAAATTTAACAGGTCTCCTGGCAAAGGTGAGAAAGGCTCATGTAATGCAAATTCACTGTCAGCACTAAGCACAGCATTTGTCAGTGGCCTCCGGTGCTGGAAAGACCTCAGAGCAAAGTTGTGAATTGCCAGTGACTCTCAGCAAAGACACTGCAAGAGCCTTTGCAAATCGGGGTCTAAGTTGTATTGGACAGCTGAAATCTCCTGGCTGGGGTCCACTGCCTCCTGACAGCACTGGCACAGCCGAACTGTGGAATCCCTCCATCCCCACTCCACTTCCAGCTCTCTAGATTCAGGGGTCTGTGTTTGACTGGAGAGAAACAGACAAGAAAAAGATCAAGTTTTTGATCCTCCTGGCAGGTCTCTGAAGTACTAAAAGAAAAAAAAAATCAGAGAAAAGGCTCAAGTAAAAGAGGCTTACATGGACAACACCCTAAATCAACTATCATCCAAGGGCTTACTGAATCCTAAAATCATGTATGTTGGAAAAGACCTCTAAGGTCACTGAGTCTGTTTACTCAGCATGGCCATGTTCATTGTTAAACCATTTCCCTAAGTGCCACATCTATGTGGTTTTTAAATACTTCCAGGGATGGTGACTCTTGCTTCCCTGGGCATCCTCAATCTCTGCAAAGCAAAGCTGACCCTGCCAGGACAATTCTTTGGTTCCAGAAACAGAGCAGAAGTTGATCACAGTACAGACAGATGCATGCAGGTCTGGAGGAGCTCTGCTTGAGCACTTGAGGTTCAGTTTTGTGCTTTGTGTATCTGTCAGAGAAGAGTAATTTAATAAGTGCAGGCATTAAGGTCTTCCAGGTGGCAGCTGTGATCCTGGCTCTTCATTCCTAGCTAAAACAGCCCTCATTTTCCTAATCGCACCTGATCTCCAGACACCTGTGTGCAGTGGGAATGAGACTTTATTCCCCGCTGTGGCTCATCACCTACTTAATCAGGGAATGTCCTGCCTCCTGGCAGCCTGGTACCCTCGCTTGGGGCAGGAGCAGGCCACCGTAAGCCGATCTGCCTCCAGCTGTCCCCGCCACTGGGCTGGAAGCAACGGAGGGTGAAGAGGCAAGAATTCGGCTCCGCTAAAAATAGCGCCCGCTCAGCCCCAGTGGCTGCTGCCTCTCCCGGAGACCCCCGGTGCGGGGGCTGCGCTTGCGGGGGCGATGCCTCTCCCGCCGTGGGGGCAGGATGTGCGGAGCAGTGCCCGGAGGACATGGGAAGGGCCGTGCCTTGAGCATATTGCCTTCCCGCGGAAGTGCCCAGCTCTACCTTGTTCCCTGTTGAGCTTGGAGAAATCTATTGTGTCCCCCGCTCTAAACAGGCCATTTCGGGAAGGGGGGCGGAGGGGAAAGGTTGACGGAGTCCGGCTGCCGCACCGAGGGAGTCCCCCATGCACTTCACGGCTCGCCCTTCACAGCATTTTATTTCGGGCGCTACCGAGCAGGTCCAGGCTCCAAGGGGCGTCGGCTGCATCAGGTTTCTCCCTGCCTGAGCGGCCCGCGCTCTCTGCACTCCCTCCCCCGACGGCTGCCCGAGTCGTAGGAAGTTTTGCCCCCGCCGAGGAGGACGGGGCGGGAGAAGGGGGGGATATGCCGTTTTGTAGCACAAGTGAGGGAAGCTCTGACTACTCTTGGGGCTCCCTTCCTGCAGGGAGGGCGAGGCAGGTGAGCGCCGTCCCACGGCCCGGGGCAGAGCAGAACGAGTGGGAGGGGGACGGCGCAGGCTCTGCGTGTCCCCGGTTAAAGGAAACCCGGTGCCCCCCTTTTCCCTCCATGTCCCCCTACAGTGTCCCCTGGCCGGCTCTTTGCGCTCCCGCAACGGCAGCAACAGGCTGCCGGGCTCGAGAGCGAGTAGTGCCGGGGGCCACAGCCCCGCGGCTGGAGCCTCCCCTTGTGGAAGGGGGAATGGGAGAGCCTTCCCAAATGGGGAAGCAGTCCGGGTCTGCGCCACCCTCAGCCCGGCGATGTGGCACCGTAGCTGGAGGGCAGCGGGATGCGTGTTGTCCCCTCCCCATTACCATTTGATGGGGACCCGGGCTGGGTGATGCGAAGGGGATCCGTGGAGCCGGGGGAGCTGGAGGGGGCAGTTCCAGCGCTCCTTGCTGCCGCGAGCGTAAACCTGGCGCCTCTTCTGCAGTGCTGGGGATTCGCGTCCTCCTCCTCCTATCCGCGGCTGCAGCTCTGCTGTTCCATCCCATCATTATTACGGGAGGATGCGAAAAGAGAAAAACCAAACCCCAACGTAACCAAGCAAACAACCCTCCCCAACTCACAGTACCCCCTCCCCCCGGTCGGTGGGACTTCCAGGACCGGCTGCTCTTCCCTGGCCCTGGGGAGGGGAGGCAGAGCCGGGGAGGCGGGGGAAGGAGGGGGCCGGGGCCAGACAGACACAAGGAAAATCGCTTTTGTCTCCGGCACGG